>PVKN010010047.1:0-23078 GCA_004027915.1 Capromys pilorides
TTAGCTGTTTGCTTAGACCACGATACCCAGTGTACTTGGTGTAGGATTTATTTTCTCCGCCTCCATTTGTTTCTGATTTTATCTAGAAAACATTGGATTAGTAAATAGAGCCTTCTAGACAAAAATTAATATGCTTCAATTGTGTATTTTCACAGGGAAGTATCTGATTTTTGTACCTAAGCTGTCTTTATTGTAAGAGTTCTTCACTGGAGCATTTCTTCTCCTGGAAGGCATTTAGCGATGTGCAAATATTTTGGTGTGGGGTTACTCTGTACTAAAATCAGCTTTTAGAGATGAGGATAGTTGTTCTACAAAATTCACAGGGCAGCTGCCAACATCGCACAGCAGCACAAGCTGCTGTCTGGCAAGCACAAGGTCCTCAGTTCAATTGTGGGTACAAAAAAAAATTATCTAGGCTGAGCTCTCAAAGTGCCAGGGTTGAGAAATTCTGTTTTATCTTAGTACTTTAAGTATTCTTTGCTAATATTTAATTAGAAAAGACACTTATCCAGTGGACTTAATATAAAATAAATGTAATAGAACTAGAAGTGTATAATTATAATATATAATTAAATATATAATTAGAATTTTAAAAAATAAACTTAGGACTAAATGTTCCTAGCATAGGTGAATGCTGTGTCCAAGTCTAACATGATTACAGATATAATGAAAAGTGCAGCCCACAAGGATGTCCTGCTGGTCAGTAGAAGGACTAAAGTCTCATGGGTGCAGAGGAAGGATGTCAAGCGAATCTTTATTGTATTTCAGAAGAATAAGTACATGAAAGTCAGGAAACCCATTTGGACAATATACAATGATGTCTACCACTCTCCCCCCAATTGTTTTAGTTGATTAAAAGAGATTAGTGCATGTCTGCCTAAATACTTCCTGGGATGGGAGCATAAGGTGTTTTTGCTTTCTTCGGGTCAATTTTTCTGCATCCTGGGGTAAAATCTCTGCCTTTTGCCAGTGCTGGTTGAAGTTGAGGTTGGCTAGACGTGCCCATCTTCTCAATAGTATGAGTGTTGCTGTGGTTGCTTTTAGCAATTAGGACTTGTTGTGTGGGAAGCCTCCAGTGTTGGCTGAACCAATTAAAAGATCAATTACTGCAGAGCGAGTGCTTAAAGAAGTTGTTCCTATGACACAAAACATCAGTCCAGAGAGCCACAAGCAAAGCCAATATTTGGAGTATGTATTCCTTGTCCTCAATTCTTTTGGTTTTCAAATGTTGTTAAACATTTACTGGAAGCTATTAGTCAATGGGCTAATGTGACTAAGAAGGCTTTTGTTGCAATAGGAGTCTCATTTACAATTAGATGGTCATAGTTAGGTGAAAAGAATAATGTTGATTCTATGCAAACACTTTTGGTTTTGAAATAATTCATTCCAAAATTATTTCCACTGGTTATTTATATATGATTTGGATTTCCTGACATTGTTTTTATAAGTAATAAAAAACAGACCAGATCTTCATTTTGTTTTTAATTTTTCTTCTCCTGTTGGAATCCAAACATGTATGCCCCACAGTGAATTTTCAGATTTCTGAAGGCATAATTAGTTCCTATAGGGATCTTCTCATCGGCTGGAAAGTAAGAAGTCACTCCAGGTGTATTTTCTGAGGTATGAAGTATTTGTTCAACAAACCTTGCCACATTAGTGGAACCAAACGTCCTGAAGCCTAGGCTGTTCTGTTAGAGAGGCCAGGGCTAGTTTTGAAGGTTTAATTTGTGTGCCAGTAGCAAAAATCAAGTCCTTTTTTTCTTTCTCTGATATCTGAAACCCTTCTAGATTAAGATTGGGGGACAAGGGAAGAAATAGGGGGAGGGAAGAAGAGAAGATGAGAGAAGTAAGGAAGAAAAGAAAAGGGAGGAGAAGAGAACCTAAGACATACTGGGAACCTGAGGAGAAAGTCATTGTTGGCTGAATTTTGATATGAAATCTTTCTAAGTTCCATTCTTAGAGAACTAACTTGGAGTAGAAGTGATACAGGAGAGCTCTTGTCCCGATGAGCTCAGTCATATCACTGCCTTAGGTATGCACTTACCTAGGTCTGGTTCTGTTGTCAACATGACTCTTGTTCTGAAGATCTCTTGAAAAGGACAGACGTCTGTGGAGCCTACTCAATACCCAGCCACACGGCTCCTGGTTACTCTTTCCTTACCCTCTGTGATCTCTTTCCAGACACCATGCTCCCTCCAACCATGAGAATTACATAGAGAATTTGCTAATTGGCCCTTTCTCTAAAATTTTCAGCAATGACAGAAAATATAAATAATGATCTCCTTTCATTTTGCTTGGACCTAGAGTAAGTGCTCTCCTGTGTGACGTGGGTGCTAACCCTGAGCACGTCAAGATGAGATACGTTGTCAATCCAGCAGGCCAGGCAGAAGGAGGTGATAAAAGGAGAAAATCAGACAGTTACTGAAAGAGACTCCAGGGGCTCATGTTGGGGAAGGAGGTGCCATTTGCATAGAATCTGGTTTAGTAAGACAATTTCAGGGCAGCTGTGGGGCCTTGCTATATTTAGGAAAAACCCAGAAAATTCTCTCCAGGGAAGAAAGAATGCTGACATTTTCAAAACTCCATACACAGCAGGATGGATGTCATTAAGTTAAGATATCTGGAGAAAGGATGTGGAGATGCTTAAAGTTATGCCAAGGAAGGATATGTGTGTACTTTTAGAGGTTTCAAACTTGTGTAAAGTAACTGCAAACAAGTATGTTTATCCCATATATTTGACGTGAAATCTCTCCATATGATCTGGTTCAAGAGCAACTGTAGTTTCTTATTTTTAGCAAAGAGCTCCAGGTGAAAGGAACACCTGGTGTGAAGCAGGACTGGCACCCATCCTCCCTGCTACTTTTCACGAAGCAAGTGCTGGGCGAACCTGCCAGTGATGACAGTGACTTCACCATATGACAGCTAACTAGATTAATGGAGCCAGTCCAAGAAGGACCATGATGGCATGTCCTGAACTGTTCAGACATGTGACATGATGCATTCAGCTTTCTTCCACTGCAGACTTCCTTCTCTGACCTGAGGGCTCATGGGTGACCTGGAGGGAAACGAGCCACCAGGAACTGAAGAATGAAACAGTCACAAGGGAAGCTGTGGTTATTTTTGCCATTTTGAAAAATTAAGCCTGGCTTTAAAAGAGTTTCCTGATGGTTTTAGGCTGAACCATACACATGCTCCATATTTATTTATTGAACACTAAACACCACATTACTTTAGAATTTACCTAATTGGAAAACAGGGCCACCATAGAAATAATTGGCTAATGAGATCATTGGTGGGAATCCCTAATCTAATATGACTGGTGTTTTAACAAAAGGGGAAATTTGGGTAGAGAAATACACACACAAGCACCCACACACCCACACACAAACACACACAGATGGAGTGCCAGCTGAGGATGTGAAGTTGGGAACAGAGATCAGGGTGTTGCTTCTGCAAAGATCAAGAAAGAACCAACCATCTGGCTTTACTTTTTTGTGCCTCGTGGTTCAACTTTACTGCTGGGTTGTTAAGGGCAAGTTAAAGGAAGGCCTATATAACAAAACATGTAACTTTTATATCTGACAAGGTCGATCAAATCCACTCAGGATTTACCTTGAAACCAAGTACAGCATTTTATAGAACTGTTATTAGTGTCAGCCATCTGGATGAATCACAACCATTGCTTGACCAGTTTGCTCTCTGTGAACGCCTGAATGTTATCTCTCTAGACGATTCTCCTTAGGCACACATCATCAATCCCTTTCCTCTGTGGCCTCATGATCTCCTTGAACAGAAAATTTGGAACACTGCTGAGTTATATGATGTTATAGTACAGGTTCTCTTATGTCCCAAGTTCTCACAGACCTTGAAGAGCTAGGGCCAAAATATTGGCTATCCTTGTATCCCTTCTTTTTCTTTAATTTTTGGTCTGTAAACTTAGATTCTTAACCCTCCAGAAGAGAAGCTTAGTGATACTATCACTCTGTAACATAGGTACTTGACCTTAACATCACTGTCTTTCTGAATATCAAACATCTTACACTTAACTTGGAATTAGTATTTTCCAACAAACATTGATATTTTGATAAATCCCTATAGAATGTGATAAAATCAGTTGCATATTTTTACACAGAAATTTAGAAATCTAAGCATATACAAAATTGCAAACCGGTCAATCCTATGGTTTTTCTGTGTCTCTTACTCTCTTTTAATATTTTTTTTGTTTTCTTATAAAACAAACATTTACTTGTAAGAGAGTATAGCAATAATTGGAATTATGTTAGAAGCAGCACCCATCTAAAAGACCAGAATGACAAGCATTCCAAGCATGGTTTTAGTCTTTCACATTGCTACTCCGAGTGTCAAAAACATTTTGGAGATTCTTAGGAACATTGTCTAATTCATTCTGTGTACATAAGTGCATGAATTTTCCCCTGTCATGTTTCTAAACTTTTCTGCTTGCTGTCTCTTCATTGTTTAATCCTTAACTTCTTCATTTCCATTCAGCTGAGTTATGCTGAACTGTAAAAGGCTTAAATCAACAGCTTCTGACATTACCAATTCTGCCAATAACCCACTGCTACTATAGAATATTGGACTATGTATACAACTACTTTCTTTTAGCTCAATGGGAAGAAATTTTTGTACCAATAGTGATTAGAAAAATTATCATGTCTGCATCCTGTATTCTGAATAACTACTGCAAAGACAATATGCATTATATTAAATATGTAGCTGTACTACTAGTGTGTTTTGAAACTGACTCATTGTTATTTCTTACTAAAAGTAAAAAATAAAATAAATAAATCTACATAGGAAAAAAAGAAGGAACTGGATCTCAGACTTCTGGCTTCCAGAATCCTGAGACAATATGTCTGCTGTCCATGCCACCTCTTTTGTAGTGTTTCATTAAGGTGTCTCGAGGAAACCAATGCACAGATAAAATTTTATTTGCATGTTTTCTCATCTAAGATGTATTTCCCCATTTCTTTGTTCCAATTTATTGACCTTTGGGTATATAATAAATAAGCAATTATTTGAGAGATTACCTCTACATATGTGGAAAAATCATCATACAAACTAGGACAAGCAAGATATTGGCTTGAGTAATATTGTTAAAAAATCCTGATTGGCAGCCATCTTTTTGCTTCCAAGGATGACTTTCCACCCGCTAGCACTGATCATTTATGAAAGCAAATATGAGCTGAAAGTCTCCGAAGCTTCCCAATAAAACTCCTAAAAGACTCTTTTGATCTCCAGGCTGCTCTCAGGACAGATACGACTTCATTCCTTCTGGAAAGTGCTTTGTTCTTTTGACTCCACTTAAGGAGGCAACAGAAAAACATATAATACATCAGACTGTCCTTCTCTGTAGAACAAAGCTAATCCAGGTCCTTATCGTATGCAACTGCTCTGGGATATAATCTTTTAGAAGACATAAATAATTCTCCATGATACATTTTGCAAAACTTTGATCTTTCTGTATGGTTCTCCAAAGCAGAAGAATATGACAAATCTTATTTTACTCGTTTAGTGATTAGTTAAATGAAGTTGAGTAGTAATGTTAGAGGCTCAAAATTGTTTTAAATATAAACTACCAAAAGAAACAATATAGTTTTAGGAATTCCTGACGAATTCTAAATTACACACAAGGCTTCCTCCTCCTGTTTTGGTGCCAATGCCATGAATTTATTTTTTATGTTTAATTTTCTTCTCTTTTATTAACTCTGAACATGGACTTAAAAAGAATTCTGTAAGATTTGTTTTTCCCTTGAAAGTTTTTATTATCCAGGTGAAAGGTATTTTTTCTTAACATTCCTACTGTACTGGCTCAAACCCCACACCACATTCTCTGTCTCTGTCTCTCTGTCTTTGTCTCTCTGTCTCTGTCTCTGTCTGTCTCTGTCTCTCTGTCTCTCTGTCTGTCTCTGTCTCTGTCTCTGTCTCTCTCTCTCTCTCTCTCTCTCTCTCTCTCTCTCTCTCTCTCTTGCTACAGATTAGGCTGGTAGAGAATTCTGAAAAGGCCTCTGAGGAAGCCTCAGTCTTAGATGGCCACATATCCCATCATAAAGATCTGAGATTCTTCTGAGGCATGAGGAGCTGCTGAAGAACTCAGTAGATGGAATGTTAAAATCAGATTTGATCTTGGGGAAACCACTTTGGAAGCAGCTTAGAGAGTGTGTCAGTGACCCTGAAGTGGGGTGATGAGACTAGAATCAGAGAGATGGGTGAGAGGACACCAGAGTAATAAAGACAATGGTATTGTGGGTGGACAGGATTGGTAGGAGGTAAGCAGATCTAATAAAATTTTATCATAGGGTAGACACACACATCAGTCACTTTGCTGATAGGGACTCAGGTAATATTGATAACTTGACCTCTCTCTTTAAAATTTAGTGGCTGGTAAAGTTTAACGTATGATACAAGAAAATTAAAAGGCATCATTTGGTCCTAATATTTTCACCCCAACTCTATTGGTATCATTTTAATTAATTTCATAAAGTCCAGGTTAAGAAACCCATTCAAGGTGAACTCTGCAACATTCACAGTCCAAGTAGACCCTACTGTGTCTGCAAACACCTTGCGACATTACTTTCAGATTTTCCAGGGCAATTAAGGCGGGAGAGAGGTCAATGCAATGTGTATTCCCAGCTGTATCCAGATGAAGCCATCCAATATTTGAAGCCATCCACAGCCTGTGGTTCCCTGGGCTGTGCATACTTGTCTCTGTATACATGAAGGGTCTGTTCATTCTCAGAACTATGCCCATGCTATGGCATCAGAGTAGCCCTGCTCTTTTCTTTGAGAAGTACCTGATCTCAGTCAAAAGCTCAAAGAGGATCAGAAGGAGTCCTTTGAAGCTTGCTGTGTTAGTGTTTCTCCCAGCCCAGGAGGCAGGGAATCCTGGCTGACAGGTAGCACATTACCAGTTCCAGTTCACGTGGAAACCAATAGGTGGCAGAAAAATCTTTGCTACACTCCAGAGTGGAAAATGTATAGAGAAACTCTCATTAGTAGAGCTTTGTAGCTGTGCTTCAGATGCTGGATAGCTTAACACTTGAATAACCAAGTGATTTGAAATTTTTATAGATTGTAAATGTTTGGATAGGGTATTGCTAAATGTTTTATAAGATAGTTCCAAGTAATTAGGATTCAAGCTTTAGAGCAGTTAGCCAGAATACTTAGAAACATTGTTGTCTTTTATTTTGTGGCTAGAAAATGTATTCTCATTTTATATTTCGTCTTTGTTGATATATAGGGAAAGTGAAAAAGATGCTAGTTTTATGCCTTTTGAGAGTGATCATTCTGCACTGATTTAAAAGAAGACTAGAAGGGGGACCAAAAGTTGGAATGGGACTAAGGGGAGGGAAGGTGATTTAACAAAAAGAATTGAAATGTGTATGCAGCAATTCCCCAGGGTAAATGTAATCATTGTGTACTGCAAACAAAAAAAATTATAAACAAAGTAAAAGCAGGATGCATAGTACAAGTGAGTCCGATGAGTCTGAACTGATGCCCTCTTACTGGGAGGTTCACAGCCATACTGGAGGCTGCGGACTGCCAGATGAAGAGTTCTGCCTTTTTTGAGAAACTAAAGATTACATTCTCTTGAATGGAAGTTAGGATACTAGCTTAGAAATCCCCTCCAGTGTTATTTTATATGTGTATGCATTTCTAAGGATAATTTTTCATTTGTTTTCCTGCATGAAAAAGTACATGTTTTTGGAACTGATTTGGGAAGTGCAAATTGGAAGATTCCAGAAAAAAAAATCCCAGGTATTCTACAGACTATACAGGAATCACCAAATCTCCAAAATAAAGTGATTTCTGGATTCTGTCAGTCCAAAACACACACCCATGGGGTTTTTCCAAAGCTCTTCCTTTGTTTTTTTTCCTTTGTCCCCATGGCTGAGACTAAGGTAAAGAAGTAAGGTTCTTACCAAATGTTACCATTAAGAAGGCAGGAAAACAAATCCTGGAAATCACGTATTTTTCAAATCAGAATTGGTGAAAAATATCTAATGATGGCGAATCGAAAGGAAGAACCAAGGAGATCGATCCTGGCTTTCATTGGCGTTTCTGATGTTAAGAATATTGCACGACAACATTATCTCCATGCGTACACTTTTGTTGCTCATTTCCAGTTTCATCACCTGCTTTCTGATCATGTCTGTAAATATCCAGAGGCTCTTCACACAATGGCATGCTGCCCCCTCTGTCTTCTATATTTGTTTGTTTTCCAAAAGAAAACAACACCCAGCTGCAAAATAAATGTGAAATTGCTCATCTTTCTTTTGGTGGCTCACTTGTAAGATATGTTCTATACTCTTGAATTACTTCTCTTGTGCTTTTTTCCTAGCATGTGGGATTGAATCTCGAGCGTGCCCTGCTGACCCCACCCCCGGGCACACTGACACAGCAACTGAGACTGGCCATGGTGGCACACACCTGTAATCCTAGCACTTGGAAGGCTGAAAATAGGAAAATCGCTATGAACCAGATCTGTGTAGTGAGGAAAAAAAAAAAAAAAAAAAAGCTCTCTAATGGAAGAAGCTGCTGTGAGCTGTACTTTTAAATTTTTAGCCATCTACATATCTGCAAATTGGCTCTAAATCTTCAGATGTTGCTGAATCCCTGCCTAGGGGTGTGAGGGTCCATCCCGGTCTCTTGCTGCTTTCTGCCACAGATAGGCCTTTCTGCTTGGGATTTCATTTGCTGCCCTCTCCCTTCCACTACCTGAGGGTCTTCTCACCCCACCGAAAGCCAGCTGATGGATGTCAGCCTGTGCCTCACAGCACCCCTTCCCTTGGTTTCTTTTCAGATGCTCAAACCATCAGAACGCTTTTCTATGACATTGGCTTTGATCTGAGAGTTGCAGGAAAGCTTTTGTGAATGCAGATCAACTTCATTTGAAAAACAAATTGAAGTAGTTCTTTACTTCTGCCTTTAGCCATCAAACGCATGATGCTCTTGTCACTGAAAGGCTGGGGATTGGAGTGGGCCAATGGCAAAGGAAGCTCCGGCTGTGTTGCTAAGAGATATTGTCTGGTGTGCATGCCCTGCACGCAGCCCTCACTCCCCTCCGAGGACCTTGGACTTCACAGTCTTGCTTCTCAGTACACACAGAGGAGAAAGCAAGAGGGAAATCTGGAGTACCAACTAGAAAAATATAAATTTGGGGCCCAGAGCTCTTTAGGGGACATTCTTTGAATGGGAAATTTAACTGCCACTTGGGTTTATAACATCTATGTGTATTTATTAATTTCACCAGAGAATAATAGTTAATTTTTAAACATTTTTAATATAATCACAATTTAGAGAGGCAGCTTAAACAAGTTCAAGGAAATTATTATTTGCATTTAGAATCACACTTTTGTTGCTACATATTTAAGTTGATTTAGAAAATATTTACCTTAGCTTAGTTTAGAGAAAATGATTTCTGTTTAGTGTCACGATTTAGTTACTCAAACGTTATGTAGTGTGACTATTTGAAAATCCAAAGTACAGCAAATATTGTGAACAATATGACAACAACTATTTGGATCTGTTATTTTTGAAAGACATTACAATGTTTTCACTTCATAATTATTTGATAATGTGTATTTTTGAGAGTTATATTTCCTTATCTTTAAGGAATTCCAAAATAATCAGTGCAAAATAAAATGCTTACTTAATTTAGTTGAACTATATTTCCTCTTCCAAACATGTTTAAATGCATGTTAGGAAAAGGTTGGCTGGCTTACATCCTAAGGTATGAATGTATAGCCTGTGTTCGCCTGAATATACAAAAAAACTAGGTTAAACCATTTTTTCCACTTAAAATTATTCTTGGCAAGTCTTTGGGAAAATCTGTTAGCATGTCAAGATAAATTTTACAAGCAGTATCCAGGTTATGAAAATGATTGCAAAATATGTCAGAGATAAAGGCTCTGTGCAGGACTAGGGTTACAAATATGCATGTGTGCATATATATATATATATATATATATATATATATATAGTCTTTTGAGTGCTCAAAATATTATCTTTAGTCTTTATATAAACACCTTTCATTACTTTATTTTATTAAGAGTTACTTCAGCTAAACTGGATTTACAATTTCAAGGAAGCAAGTGGCAAGAATGAATGACCTCAAATGATTTGAGCAGCAGAGCTGTCTTCTGTCCAGAGTGTGATGTGTGGGATTTTATCCCTGCTGCTTATTGAAAGCTATACATGAAGGTCTGACTTCACACCAACCAAATAAATTGAATTCTACTATTTTGAAATTTTCTACCATCTTTTACTATAAGGCCTTTTGTGTAAATGCTTTTTTTTTTTTTTTTTTTTTGGTGGGACCAGGGTTCAAATCCATGACCTTGCACTTGCCAGACAGGCACTTGTGCCATGGAGCTATCTCCCCAGCCCCTGTGTGTAAACGTTTGATGTGAAATATCTGCATGCCTCCAAGCACCCACTTCCAATTACTTTTCCTGACAGGCAAATGCCTGCTTCATTTCTAACTTGACACAGAGTTGGGATTCCAGATTTCTGTAAAGAAAGTCATATAAAGAGGTCAGCCACCCACTATAATTCCATCTTCATGGGTTCAGAACTACTAGATAATCGGGAGCTACTGATTGGAAGTGCCGGCCTCGGAATCAGATTGTCTTAAGCTAAAACTCCATTATCCACTATTGCTGGCCATGAGACACTGAGCAAGAGGTCACCCACTCAAAGCAGAGCTCTTTTGTACTCTTCTCCTTCAGCTGCAATGAGAGATAAATGAAACAATGTGAAGTGTTGAGCCTGAGGCCAGGGCACTGAGGATGGCTAGTACACGGGGCTGACTCTGTGTCCTGCCTTTAGATAATGATTACATTTCTAAATTCTGCTCAGGGGAATGTGGTAGATAGAAGGTAGAAGAAAGCATGGTAGAGCTGTGCATGGTAGGGTTTTCCTGTGATCTCAGCACTCTGCAAGGTTGGCATAAGAGACTTGAGAGTTTAAGCCCAGTCTGGGCAAGCTTGAGAGACTCTGTCTCATAATATAGACATAGTAGGTAGAAAGATGAACAATGACATAGATAGGTGGATGGATGGATAGATAGATAGATAGATAGATAGATAGATAGATAGATAGATAGATTAGATAGAAGAAAAGAAGGAAGGAAGACAGGCTATATATGAAGCTCAGTGCAAAGTAAAGAAAAAGAAGAATTATAATTTGTTATCTCCATGTATCAATTCCCCAATAATGAATATTATCACTGTATGCTGCAAACATGGCTTACTAAAGTTATTTTTTAAATTATTGTTTAAAAAAAGACAATGAAAGAGGGACAAAGTAGCAGGGCTCTATAGTGTTAGTTGGGATGCTGCCTGGACAGGGCTCAATGCTTTGTTTTATTTTTAAGACCCGAATATATTTATCAGGGGGAAGGAAAGCTTCTGTCTGAGAGAAAGCCAAAAAGGGTCAAATGGGTTACCCAACAGAGCTCGAGTCTTATCAGACCACCAGAAGCCTGTGCTGGAAGAACTGGCTGGGGAAGTTAGGTGGTGAAGATCCTCTCCCCCAGAAGCACAGAGAAGCTGTTCATGGTCCCTTCTTAGCACCCTGTCCCCAGGCAGCCTCTTGTCATCTGCATTCCCTGGCCTTCTTTCCTGGTGCCATCAGCTGGAGCAGGCCCCCATCTCTTGGGCTTGGACTAAAGCATCCTCACAGCATCCACACAGAAGAGGATGTCTGTCCTCCCCTTCTACAGTTTGGTGGGTCTGCTCTCTTCTCTGGTCTTATTTTTTAAAATTTTCTTTTATTTATTTTAATTTGCCACACTTAAGATTGAGCCCAGGGCCTTCACGCTAAGTTATACCCCCAGGCTCTCTTAAATTATTACTCATAAAAATTTTGAGACATGGTATCCTTAAGTTGATAAGATGCTAGGTTGGGCTGAAACTTATGATTGCTTCTGCCTCAGTTTCCTAGAATATTTGGATTATAAATGTACACCACCATGCCTAGCCCCCCTGTGTGTAAAGTTTCACTTCATTAAAATAGTACTAT
This sequence comes from Capromys pilorides, assembly GCA_004027915.1. Lineage (NCBI taxonomy): Eukaryota > Metazoa > Chordata > Mammalia > Rodentia > Capromyidae > Capromys > Capromys pilorides. The sequence goes on from PVKN010010047.1 coordinate 12,043, forward strand.
CAGGGTTCTGGGGTGCCATAGGCTCCTTCTGGATACTCTTTCTAAGTTCATTCTTTGGTGTCCTGCTGTTTTAAGCTTCTATGATGGGTATCAAGACATTGGATACAGGCCTCACCTCTAACTTGTAGAAACTCAGTTGGATCCTTTCAGTTTCTGGATCTTTTCATTTATGTCTGTACATATGAAACCCTCATGCAATACATGCTGCAATGTTGTGGTCCTCTAGCAATCATGTGTTCACTCAATGAACACTAACTGAGCATTTATCACGCCCTAAATTCTGGGCTGGATGCCCAGAAGCCATGACTTCGGCTAGCTACAGATGTCTGTTTAGGATACCTCCTAAGTTATTTATCACTGAGGATACAGAAATGAGCAAAGCGGCCCACAGTTCCTGCCTTCATAGGGCTGCTGATATCGTCATGCATGTTTGCAGTGACAGAGGGTAATGATCATTGTGGAGAAAACTCATTCCAAAAAGGGGAGCCTTGGGGGGTGGGGGGTGGGTGGGTGTAATTTTTCAAGTGTTATTTTTGTGTTCCGAGGAATCTTAGTAATACCAGCTGGGGATACCAGAAATCAGCTCTTGAAAATCGTCATGAATAGAGAGAAGCCTTCCTGAAGCATCTGTTCTATGGGATGTTTGCAGCTGGTGTTGGAGGGTTTTCACATTTGTGCCCGAGCCCGCCAGGGGGGAAGCTATCTGTCCTATGAGCAGCCAGAGGCAACAGCACAGGTATAAAATGAAGCAACAGACAGTGGCCCCCATTCACCTCTCCTCTTGATTACCTTGGAGAAAGGTCTGTCTCCCTACTTCCTATTACTTGTCCTTTATTTTGCTCTCTGTAATTTGGGATTCTTATGTTAGAGAAACCAGTGAAAGTTAAGTCTCTATGTCTAATTTATTTCATTCAACATTATATGCTTAAGGTGCATCCATTTTCCCACAAATGATTCAGGTTTAACCTTTTTGTAGCACAGCGGTACTCCACGGCCTGGAGGCACCACATTTTCTTTATTCATTCACCTCTTATTGTGCATCTGGGACTCTTCTAAGATCCAGAGGTTATGAGTTGTGCTGTTGTGAACATAGCTGTGCATGCATCACTAGAATATGATGTCTCTGACTCTACTGAGAAGTTATCTAGAAGGGAAATAGCTGGGACATATGGAATTTCTTTATGTTGTTTTAGGAAACCAATTTTAGGGAGTATAGTGACTGTCTGAGGTCTCTCAGAAAGAAGCAATGCCAAAATAAAGCTGTTTTCCTGACTCTTCATTCATGGCTTTTCCCACTATATCTGTATCTTCCAAATATATCTCCCCATAGTGACCCTTGGGATCCCCCTCCTAGCTCCTGAAAACTCATCCCACACCCACTTGCAGTCACCTCCTGGCTCTTGCCAGTCTCTGAGTGCCTCACAAGTGCCTCCACCATAGTAGAAGCTGGATTCCTTTCCTGGGCCCAGTGTAAGCAGATGCCAAGAACTGCATGATTTAAATAACAGACAAGCATGGTCTGAAGTCCAAGACCCATGGGTGGGCAGGGGTGGTTTATTCTAGTCATGATGGAGAATGTATCCAAAGTTCTTTTCTGCTTCTGAGGTTGCTGGCAGTCATTCAGTCCTGTGGCCCTGGAAGCTACATCATCTTCCCCACCTTTGTCTTTGCAGGCATTCTCCCTGCCTGGCTGGGATCAAATTCTGCCCTTAGGCAGGAGTGCCAGGCACACTGGCTCAGAGGCTCAACCTATCCTCTCACATGAACTGGTAACATTGCACTGGCCCTGTTTCCAAGTCAGGCCCTGATTGGAGGCCCTACGGGTTGGAACTCCAACATGTAGATCTTGTTGACTCCATATCAAGGATGGGAAAACAGATACTTTAGTCTCAACACTTAGCATGGAAGAGGTGCTCAATAGAGTATGTCAGTACCTGCCCCTTATCTCTCCTGTTTCCACATCAGATCCTGTGATCTGCACCCTGGAAGACTTTTTAGCTTTCCTCCCCCAGCCTCTACAATTCATTGCCCCCTCCCCCTTTGCTGGGATCCAGTCTGAGGATTTGGACTGACGAGAGAGGGCTATATAGCCTCTCTTAGCTCCTCAGAGGGCATACGGGTTCCTTGAGGGCGACTTCACCCCAAAGGGGACACTGACTGGCAGACATCTGATTCCAGGAGGCAAAGTCTACCATGAGGAAAATACATTCAAGGTGGCCCCTGAAACAGCACAGGGGCAGGCCCTGGATCACCTCAGATTCCATCTTCTGACCAAGTCCAAACTGTAGTGGTCAGTTGGTGAGGTCTTAGCTCTGACTTTGCATGCACATTGATTTTTCTAGCCAAATCACATCATGAATTATTTCTAGCTTGAGAAATAAAGGAGGCTCCTGGTATGTACATCTTAGGGTTCAGTTCCAATTCTGTCTCTAACATGAAATCTTCCAGGGTTTCTTTTTATTTTTCCCCAGGGTTTTCTTAAACCAGGAAACATGCCTCCTTCCACTGAATCCCTGCTGCAGACACTAAGATTTTTGTCCAGAATTCACTATATTACAACTTTTGGTCAAGAAATAGGACACAATTGGTCTATAAAAAGTCTTATGTGTTAACAATATACTTTTTAAGTGCAGGGACATTAAGAAACTCTACCTCTATCTTAACTAATCTTTTTTGTTACTCTAGTACTACAATTACTTTTAGAGTAGGAAGATGCTATACAATAGAATAATCCAGATGAGACACTTACCTCCATTTATACTAAGGAGGAATTACTAATATAACATGCTTGTTCAAAATAAAATTTCTATAAACAATAAGGCAGCACAGCACAGAGGTTTCTGGAAGGGAAAGAGTAAGGAACACTAGTGAAACAGCCAATGTGGAGAAAAAGCAACTGGAAAACAGAGATGAGCCCCTGGAGTGCAGATTTACTTACCCTGCAGTTTTGTTGGTAGCTATTTCTAGGGAAGAAAAAAAGACATGAAAGCATCCAAGTACTTTGATTCCCATGAGAATCATTTTATTCTCCTACCAATTAGGCTGCTTACCCTTCCTTTTCAATATAAAGGATGTTCTTTATGAAGACTTATTGAATGTCCAGACCTTTAGAAGCTGATAAGTTTTCCATGCTTTTTAAGTACTGGGAATTAAACACAGGGCCTTTGCACTAAGCTACACCCAAGGTTCTTTTTATTTTAAATTTTGAGATACGATTTCACAAAGATAAGTCCTGGCTAGAATTCATCTTTGTGATGCTCCTGCATCAGCCTCCCGATGTGCTGGGATTATGGACTTGTCCTGTCATGTCCTTCTCAGATTTCCCTTGATTCTCTGTTCTAATAGAGCTGAGACTCTTACTCGTAGATAGCTATGTAGACAACAAGAAAATGTCACAACCTGAGCATAAGTACTTTCGTGAAATGAACATGACGAGAGTAGACCAGCCTCCCGGCACTTCTCAAAGACTCTTTGAGTTTAGCAGTGTGGGTCTAACTCGTCCCAAGACAGGTGCTTGGTAGACAGCCATCTCTCATCTTGTGTAATTTAAAACACATCCCTCCAGACCACGAAGTGGCTGGTGAGTCCTGAACCTCATTTGCTACCTTTGGGAAAGGAAAGTTTGTTACATCTAACCAGCTGGTTAGGGCACAGTGACAGGTGTGTCTCAAATCTTGTGTCAGCCTTCAATATTTGATGGGAAAGCTCACTCGGAGACAAGCCAGAGAGCTCTCTTGCATCTCTGAAGCATGCATAGTGCAAGCTGGATTATTGGAACACGCACACATTCACATGTTTTTTTTCTAAAAGGTCAGCTGTGGCAACTGCCAAGAAGAAATGCCAGATGCTGTCAGCTTGGCTCTGCCCTGCCATACATTCATTCGTGGGCACAAAGCCGAGACCCATTCTCCTGCTCAGACCAGACTTAATGCTTCATTACCTTGCCCACCTCGACACAGGATGCAGGCTTGAGCCCTGAGCAGTAATAGCTGGCAATAGTAATCAACACAAATTATTGTACGTTTGAGTACTTGGACGTGTTTCCAGCATGTGTTCCAGTCTGTATTCTGAAATAATTTGCTAGGGTACTTAGGAATACATGGAGCTTTGCTCTTAAGTGAATTGAATCTAGCAAATATTTTCTAACCTAAAAGGTCAACTTTCATGCAGCAAGCAAAATAATGAAAAGAAGTAATGCAAAGCTATGATTTTCCTTATTGACACTATGCCTTTTCTAGAAATTAATTTTTAAAATAGAAGAGCAGAAAGTCACTTTTTCTTTCTTTCTCTGTCTCTGTCTCTGTCTCTGTATGTCTGTCTGTCTGTCTCTGTATTTAGTACAAGGTTTACAACTTGACTACACAAATTTGACTCACAGTGATCTTCCTTTTTTCAGTCTCCCAAGCATTGGGATTACAGACACATGCCACCATGCCCAATCTCAGTTGCAGGCTCGGTATGCCCTGGGTGCTGGGCTGGCACGATGCACCAAGAATTGAACCCTGATCCCTGAACCTGCCTAAGCAGGCACTTTAGTCCACTGAGCTAAATCTGCCCAGCCCTCAGAAGGTCACTCTTACATGTGTTTGTTTGGTATCATTATTTATGTTCAGTCTTGAACATAAGTAAGTACATATTATGTGTGCTTTTTTGTTTTGAGTTCCATAATCTAAAGTTGTACCAACTAGAAACTTCTATTAAGAACTTTTACTATTATTTGAATTATTTGTTATTATTATTATTATTATTATTATTATTATTTCAAGCTTGAATGGATCTGTATTCCAAAGGCCATGCTTGACAGCAAAGAGGAAATCTGAATGTTTTACTGAGAGAGCTAGAAGCTTTGAGCACATAATTTAAGGCTCAACCTGTAATAAGAGTGGACTGATCAAAGCACAATTCTGCTGCAACTTGTTAAGTGACATTTTGCCTTTTCTGTCTGTCACAATATCTTTAGAAAACATTGACCAATTTTGACAAAAGTTACACACTGTTAAACAATAGAAGCATACTTTAACTTTGACCCACCTTCTTGACATCAAATAAAAAAGTGCCAAATGCAATTTCCGCAGTCATTTCCAGCAGATGTCAATGAAATTTGATTTGGAGTTATGGAACTAACTATGCGATACTCTTGGATGCAAACTGCATTTCCTGGACTCCCCTGTGCCAAATAAACGGTATGAACTTGCCATTGCCTATTTGTTGAATGCAGACTCACAAGATTTTAAATGATTTAAGATAATTTGCAAGATATCAACGTAAATCCATACCTTCTTTCCATTAGTTACTCTGCTAATTTACAAGACAATACTGGTTTAAAATATTTTTTAAATAAAAGGAACCCTTTTAAATCAGTGTCCCTTTAATTCTCACTTAGTCATGCCTAGAAAGCTGACACAATTTGGATTCAGGGCCTACAGCACCTCAAAAAGCATCGTGTAAAAAGTGCCCCAGCCCTCAGTTATTTGCCATCCTGCCAGAAATACATAACTAGAGAATGGTTCTGTCCACTGGCACTGTTTCTTTCTTTTAAAGAAGAATTATTAGTTCATGATTATAGTATATGATGTTTACATTCACTTTAGGGGTTAGTTCCTATACTTAACATATCTTTCTTCTTTTTATTCCATTTTCCATTTGCCCTCCTCTTCCACTCTCCTCTTTCCTTCTCCAATCCCTTTCCCATTTGCAAGTAAACTGTCACCCTGTTTCTTACATACATACATTTATTTATTTATTTATTTATTTATTTATCTATTTATCTATTTATTTAGTCTTTTTGAGACAGGGTCTTGCTATGCAGTTCAGGCTGGCCTTGAGCTCACTTTTGTAGCCCAGGCTGGTCTCAAACTCTCACTGATCCTCCTGCCTCAGCCTCATTCTCAAGTGCTGGAATTACAGGTGTGTGCCACCATGTCCAGCAATTTTTTAAAAAGATATATACTTTTGGCTTTTCATATGAGAGAATTCATAAAACGTTTAAGCTTGTGTTTCTGATTTAGCTCGACGTTCTAGCACATCGGTATTCCTGCATGAGACTCAAGCTTATCCTTCTTTATGGCAGAGTAGTAGTCTATGTTATGTAAAGTCCACATTTTCTTTATTCATCTGTTCATCGCTATATGCGACTCTGCCAAGATTAGCTGTTACGAGTTGTGCTGCCATGCACAAGGGTGTGCACGGATCACTATGCGATGTCTTTTAACAACATTATATAAAGTGCCACAATCTTAGGCTTCCCCTTCACATCTTCAGTTACACCCAGTGCATTGTTGTTGGCACACTCCAAAAATGGATGTTTATAGTACACTAAAGTATCTGATGCAAAGGGAGAAGGACAGCATTGCTACAACTGTTGCTACATTAGATTGATATATCTTTCTGTGTTGCTATTAGCTATTGCTTTTATTTATTACTGTCCTAATTTATTAACTAAACTTTAGCAGGAGTAGTTTATATCAGAGAAGCAAGATTTGTAGAGTTCACCATTTTGTGTCCTGAGGCATCCCCTCGGGGGGCATGAATAAGAAGGGGGATACCAAGAAGGGATCATTTCCTATGGTAGGAAAAGTGGAGATAGCTACAGTGCACCACTGTGCTCCAGGAAGTCTGAACCTTTCCAAGAAGCGCCTGTCTCTTCTCAGTTCTTCACAGTTGCAGATTCCACTCCTGATCTGTCATGGGCCTGGAGAGCTACTGTGTGTTTCTCTGGCCTGTGCACTCACAGAGGAGCTCAATATTCAGACCTCTGACAGTATCTTTAGTGGATGTGATATTACATTTGTGTACCTGTGCAAAGACATTTTTTTCAGTAGCTGGGATTGAACTCAGGATCTTGCACTTGCCAGGCAAGCACTTATTCTACTGAGCTATCTCCCTGCCCCCTAAGACATTAATTTGTTTAGCATAACATTTGAGATATATAATCATCTCATGACCACGTTTTAGGGTTTCATTTATTGAACTACTCAACAGTGAACATGGCTGGGTTCTGTTAACATTGATTGTTAAGACTGGTCACTTGTAGAACCCAGGGTATTCCTCTTTTAGAAAGGTTGGATGAAAGGTTTGCTTCTTCAACCAAAAGTGCAGTGAACACTTCCTCCATCCCAAGTTATTAAATTCCACAAATTCTTCAAGAAAATTTTCCTGTGTGTTCTGAGATAGGAGTCACCATGTTCTTTACCACTCACAGGACACTAATCTTTGCGTTGTAGTTTTCTGTGCCTGTGCTGCATCCCACCCAGTGAGTACGAAGACCTTTCTTGATGGCAAAGCCAGGCCCTCCAGCTTGATCAGAGTAGAAGCCTGGTGGTTAACTCCTGGTCTTTCTTGCTTAGTGAATGATGAAGAGTCCAACCACACCTGGATACATGGAGAAGGACTGAGAAAAGCCAGGCAGCAGAGGTTAGGGCTAAGTTTATGGCTAGGGGAGCTGCACTTTCTTCCTAAGGTAATAGAGGACCACCAAGGAATACTTGTTGGGAGGGCTGTTGTCAGTGAAGTAGACCTCCGGAAACTTAACATGTTAGAGTGATGTCAGGAGAACAGCAAGGAAACCTTTGTAGCACTTCAGACAACTGGTAACAGTGATGTGATCTTGTTGGTATCAGAAAGGTAAGCGCTGGAGTTAGTTGATATTAGTATTGATTAACAATTGGCTTGGAATTGATTGGATCACAGAACTACATTAAAAATGACCTTATAGATCAGTCTGCAATGTTATATTCTGCCTTGGAATCTTCCCTGAAGCACAAGCAGCAGGGAGCCAACCACAGACTGGACTCTGAACGTCTCTCTAGGCAACACTTAACACCTTTGCACTGGGCTAATATTTTCCCTCACAGTGAGCCAACTCTGCCTCATTCCCATGCATGGGGCCTGGTTTGCACTATGAAATACTGCAAAGCTCATCTACACAATAGCTCATCAAACATTAGATGATAGCTGGTCTGTCTCTCTTCCTCATTCCCGGTAAGGTCTTCTGGCATGTGATATTAAATTTCTTCGCCTTCACATTTGTTTTCCCTTGGACAACCTTGACATTGTTTCCCACAAATTCTAAGCCTGCTTGTTTTTCTAGCAGATACTTTTGAACTAGAGCTTTAATCTATAAATTCAGAGAAAAGAAGTGGAAAACACCAAATATTTGAGGTATGATCAAAACATACAGTGCTTGTTTAAATTTTTTTAAAACTTTGTTAGAGTAAAAGGTGCATTGCTATTAACCTTCCTTCATGTCCTCCCCCCAACTAGAGCACAATTGTCCCACTGTTCTCAACACTTTCTGGAGTAGTCCTCACAGTGCTCTTCTGTCAAGGTCACATTGGTGTCCTAAACTGTTCCAAAACATTTATCTTCCATGACCATTCTGACTTTGGGGAAGAGTCAGAAGTCGCACAGTGCCAGAAGCAGTGTCAGGTGGATGAGGACACACTGTGATGGTTTTACCAGCCTGCCTCTCCTTTGAGTGATGTGCGGCGGCAGCAGCATTCAGTGAATTTTTTATCACACCTCATAAAGACATGAAAGAGGACTTTCAGAACTGCTTCAGAAAGTAGTGAGAACAATAGAATAAGTATGTTCAAAGAGAGGGGGTGTATGGGGTGACAGATGAGTGTGTCTTTTACTGTGATAAATTTTTAAAATTTAAACATCACATATTTCAATCATACCTTATAGGTCCTTTTCTAATCAAATGCTAACTCAAAGTGTGTGCAGTGCAATAGATGCAGTTTTAAGCTATTCCATTGTTTTTTTTTTTTTTTTGTCAAGCATCCATAGATTATTAATACAAATGCCTCATGTTGTCACTAATGCAGAATAACAGAAATGAGGATGAGGGCAAGATTCCCAGTGCAGAATGATGATTTCTGAAGCAGAATGGAAGACTACCTTGAGGTACAGCACAGTGGTCGAGGAGGATGCATTATAGAACAGCTATAGAAATGACACAAAGCCCAAGAGTAGCAAGGAGGGAAATTGCAGAAAAGGAAAGGAAATGCAGTTCTTGCTGTTTAAGGCACGGTGAACCTCCCCAGACGTCTACCCCACACAAGTCCTGGCTTGGGAGGAGTGACCTGAGTGCTGGCCAGCTCGCCAGGCTGTCCATGGAAGTTATACTTATATTGTTTATGTTATCCCTTATACCTTATACCCTAGGAAACTCCATGGACACTGCCCTTACATTTTTATCCTAGGATCTGTGAGGAGAAATAGCAGAAATGGTTTAAGCAAAGGAGGGTGTGATCTTAAAAATGAAAGACAATTTGAATAATAATACAAAAAAGAAAAACTTTTAGAAATATGAAAAGATGTGGTATTTTTACACAATGAAATATTACTCAGTTTTAAATAATAATAAACTAGAAGACTTCATATATAAATGGATGTATCTTGAACATATAAGTGAAATAAACCAGACCTACATGTGTAAATATCGAAACCCAAATTGCATTTGCTTTCTTTCATTCATTTATTTTATACCATTTGATGAACATTTGTTCCACACAGTGCTATTCTTGACTTGAAGGATTTCAGATTTGTGTCTTCTGAACAAACACAAAAACCACTACAACACAGAAAAATGAGAAAAAGTATGCGTGAACACCATGGACTAATTTTTGCTACACTACTCAATGGGCATAAGAGGAGCATAAGTTCTCAGAGAGACCCAAATTCATTTTAGAGGTCTCTTTGACATGTTACAAACTCTTTACTCATTTATCTATCATATTATAAAGTTCTTTTTTCCAATCTTGTTAAAATTTAATAATCATCTATACCTATTAAACTATTTCTTGGGAAAATGTTAGTAATAGTAATACATATAATCACAAAATAAATACTTGTGACATTGAAAAATTTTTGAGTACTTGCTATTTACTACACATGATACTAACTGTTTTTCACATGTCAGAATATCTACTCTTATAAACATCTTATTTCTGTTGTGTGCTGCTTTTGCAACTCTAAGGCAAGGGAACTTTAAGATGATAGAGTCCCGCTCACCTCCCCCGACCCCATGCTGGAACTCCAACCTAGGACTTCCAGAGTGCTAGACAAGTGTTTTGTCACTGAGCTGTGGACCCAGGCTTTGTGAGGGAGTTTGCATCTTGTTTAAAATCATGTAGTTGTTCAGAAGCCAGACGTTTTATTTCCCTTGCTTTATTATCTTTCAGGCATGCCTCTAGAATTTGATAAGCCTTATAAAATATTATGCAAATGATTAATAAAGTGTTAAATAGGATTTCCAGTTGTAGCCATAGTGAATTAATAAGTTTTGGACATAGTTACCTTCTAGTAAACCTAAGGAAAAAATAAGGCAATTATTATCAAGTATTAAATTTTAGAGCTAATGTGAGGCTATGTTACTCAAAGGAAAAGAGATGCTCAAAGTAACCCTATGTTCATCTTAGTGTCCTACCTTTCTAAACTGCTAAGCTTGGGAGGGACCTAGCCTCCAGCACATGAGAAGAGTAGGAAGTCTGGCATAGCTCACCAATGACAGCTGTTTTTCAGAATACTGAAGAGAAGTAAGCTGTATAGAGGGCTTCCAGGTATTAATGCAGGCCTCTGAATCCTTGGTCAAGTACTAAGCTCTGAATGGCAGATAGCTTCAAGATGCCTGGTAGGGTAGAGCTACTGGAGGGCCAGGAGAGACATAATTTTGAAAAATGCTGGAATTTTGATGAACTGAGCCTGAAATTTCAATGAATACTACAGAAAACCTAGACAATCAGATCAGGCCCCTGAGAAATCCGTGTTAGAAAGTGGAGTGTGTGTCTGGACCACAGAGCGATGACTATTATATAGTACCCTTGACTAAACCTAAAAGTAGCACAGGATCTAATTGATCAGCCAGTAACTTCATACTTTAAAAGAAAAAAAACTCAGTGTTTAATTAAACAAAGTCTGCCAAAAGAAATAGAGAAGAAAAAGAAAAATCTAGATTTTAATAGCCTAGTATTCACAGTATCCAAAATACAACAAGACTACTAGACAACCCCCACAAAACAACAAATAATCAG
>PVKN010010048.1:0-23092 GCA_004027915.1 Capromys pilorides
ACACACACACATAGACACATACACACATCCTACTAGTAATGCTACTTCAGGTATGTTTTCATGGTGTAAAATCTGGTTCCTTCAGCTTCTTTCTGTTCACCCCATCCTAAGTAAAAAATTCAGGCTGGCCTGGTGTACAGGTATGTTATAGGACTTTTGTACAGCTGCCCAATGTGGATGAGAAGCTACTCCATTTATTCCCTGAAACCTCACAACATGTAGTGACACCACAGACATCACGGTCAGGGATGAACTCACAAGGCAAATACAGCCTAACATGACCTAGCCAGGGCCCTGACTCACAAGATGCCTGCCAGGCAGTTTCAGCCCCATCATCCCACGTGCGGCTCCATCACCAGTGGATTGCATTCAATGTTCATCTTGTCCACTGAGTGTGAAATTCAAAAGAATTGTTATCACATAAATCAATAATTATTCTATTATCCTGTTTTCAAGAGATAACTAATAAAACAGCTTAATTACTCTTTTGTGGGGAAATGTTAAATTTTTGCACTTTCCAAATAAGTATTCTAGCATTGTTTCTCTGTATTTGTAATAATAGAAATCTCAGCAGGCCACAAAGCCAAGGCAACCAGCCTTTTGCATGAATGTTGTGAGTGGCGACCCAGGCAAATAAAGGGCTTTAGAGTCCTCTGAATGTTTTGAGATTTACAAGAAGAATTACATTAAAACACAATTCCTTAATTAGGTTGTGGTTTACCTGCATTCAGAGTTGGTCTTAAGCTCTTACTAACAGATTAGCTATTGTACATGAGATTATATAAACAAATGCAAGTCATAGCAGATACAGGAGAAATAATAAAGCAAAACCAAACTGGCACAGCGAGATCCCGAAAGCCAATTTGTGTATACTTTGCATATTCTGCCAACTTCCACTTGTAAGATCTTAGGCTACTTTGAATATACTATATCCAACTACCTGATCTGCTTGTCCTGTTACTAATAAGAGAAATATTTATTGGCCTTCTCATAGATGAGTAATTTTAGGAACTATATTACTAGGAAAACATCCAAGGGTGGAATGATTGCTAAACTCCTTAAAACTGTTTCCTCTTGGGGCTCGTAGCAGGCAGAATGCTTGGGTGTTTTCTTATACATTCCTAGTACAACATTGGTCATCAAAACAACACTGAACTAAAATAAAGAAAACTTGAGAGTAGGGCCAGGATCCAAAACTAAAATTAATTCATGTGTCACAACTGTTGAAGTATTTGCATTTGTTATCTCCCTCTCTTATCTATTAATTCTTATAAATGACAAAAGCAAGTTTTGGCAAGGCTAGATAACACAGCTATCAAAATAGCTGTATTAATATATCAAAATATCAAAATAGGAGTAGATAATACTTAATTTGTTCTGTCTCCTTTTTTTCAATTGTGTGCACTTTTTCTCCTCTTAATTTCTTATACATTTACTTTCTTTTTTTCTTCCTTCTTCCAATTTTACATGCCTATATCTGGTGACATGAATATCACATGGCAGGGCTGGCATGGTATGCTGGGGAGTTCCACTCCTGGCTCCTGCTGCTGACTAAGCAGGTGCTTTAGTCCACTGAGCTTTCTGGCCAGCCCTAAAGCAGCAATTTAAAGAAGAGGATAAGTTTTAGTTTTACATGCCTATAACTGGTTGGAAGACAACACTATGAATCACAACTAATACTGCGAAATTCATATTACTTTATTAAGTGAAATTCTGTATCGCTTATAATCTTTTTGTTTTAATTCTAATTTGTATTCTCTTTAACAAATAAAGACCAACCATAAAAGCAAGCATGACCCTCAAAGCACTTTTATGTGTTAGTAGGACCAAGCATACATGCAAATTTTTAGAACGTTTTCTCATCTACCTACAAATTATAGATTCGAATTTACAAATTTGTGATACTCAGTTCTTAATATATTTATTGCCCCAAGTACAAGAAGCAGTTCATTATGACAGCTCTCTGTGACTACTATGACACAGGACTACAACTGGCCCTGAGTTATATGTTTGTCCTTCTTGGTCTTTGTACCTTACAGACTCTGGAAAGTCTGTAAGTCTGTGACACTAAAACTTCTCCTCTTCTTTAAATTGCTGCTTTAGGGCTGACCAGATAGCTCAGTGGACTAAAGCACCTGTTTAGGCAACAGTAGGGGCTGGGAATTGAACTCCCCAGCATGCCGTGCCAGCCCTGCCCCCAGGGTATGCTGGGCATGACTGAGACTAGGTACGGTGGCACAAGCTTGTAATCCCAGTGCTTGGGAGGCTGAAAACAGGAGAATCACTACTAGTCTGATCTGTGTAGTGAGACTCTGTAGACCCTGTGATTGATAAATAAATAAATAAATAAATAAATAAATAAATAAATAAATTGCTGCACTTCTTTCCTTAAGTTTGCCTACTCACTTATAGCTTCTAAAATACTACCAGTTGAATTTCTTTTTTCCAATCTTTCTGGAATGTAGTCAATTGCAAGCTGGTAATCAGCTTGTCACAACCAGCTGAGCTGAACTAGCATGGTGCTGGATGTGGAAGTCCACCAGAGGATGGCTGCCAGCAGCATAAGAGGCAGAACTTGAGAAGCTGTTGGGAGGCCATTAGGAATGCTGTTTGGAGAAGGGGCTGGTTCTCTTGGACTATTCTGCTGGGTGATCTTGTCATGCTTGCTTTCCTGGTAAACTTGGCTATTCTCACTGGAGGAGGAGCTCGGGACCTTGCTGTCTCTGAAAATGGTTGTGGTTCACATTAGGGGTGCTTTAGCCCTCATCTTGAGCATCACTTCCTGGCTTCAGAGGGAAAGACGGCACACAGCTAGTCTCCTGGAGAAGCTTCGCACACTGGCTTTCCTGATGGTCATTCAGCTTTCTTCATCATTGGAGGAGCACAGGACCTCACGATTGCTGAGGATGGCTGTGGTACTTTTCAGGAGAGCTCTAGTCCTTACTTTTAGCGTTGCTTTCTAGCTCTAGTTCAGATCTCTCAGCCTGCTAGTGCAGATTCTTCATCCTGCTGTCATAGATTTTCTATCTTGTATCACTGACCTTTGGGCCTTCCCAGCACACATCCATGAAGCGGGCCTGAAGCAGGCCTGCATGAGACATTGTCATATGCTCTAGGCCTGCAGCTGGACTTGTGGGAGGGATTATTATTAGCTCTAGATTTTCAGCTCAACTCGTGTAGGATGTTAGGATCCAGGCTCTCAGCTGAATTCCTTGATCTCTAAAATGTAGACAGATTTCATACACTCCTTGTATATGATTCTTTGGGTGATTCATTATAAAATAATCTTATAAAAGTATGTCCTGAACTGTATTGTTCCCCTTTGCGAAATTCCAAACTATGACAAGTAACCTCCTTGCTTTAGCATGAATATCAGTGAATCTTTTCACCATGATGTTGTTATGTGCTTGCATGCATATATGCACTCTTCTGTGTCTCCAAAGCAAGGTGGTTAATGCTGGAGATACCTCAGCTATTTAATTCAGATGTATGCACCACTGGGAAACTCACTAACAAGAAATATAACACAAGTATTTTGAGTTCACCGTCTGACACAAAGCAAATAGAAAGCTTCAAATTCAGGACTCTTGGCTCTTAGGTATATATGCATAAGTCCCAGTTTTATTGTAACTCAAAAATGTTATGCCATGAACTCCATTAATGAGCACTCTCTAGTGTAACCAACCTGAATTAGACTGTTTGGCTTACTTCTAGCTCTGCCACTAACTACTGGTGTTTTGAGGCTGATTACTGGTAGGCTCAGATGTATCTACTTTAAATTGGGACTTGATAGGAAAATCTTCAACTGCATCCCTTCCTCTGTTCTAGATATTTCCTTCTAGCAGGAGAGTTCTTTTATTGAAGTAATTCTATTGGCCTCTCTCTATTCCATTCATCACTACCACCCACCTAGCCAGAGCACTCTGTCCTAGAAGAAGAGTTTCTTCCATGATTCATGAGTTTAGGAACATGGCAGCTCAACCCCTTTATATCTGGAATCTTACTGCCTTCAGAAAAAAATACATTCTGTCTTGTTTCATATGCAATAAGCTGGCCATGGCAGGCCTCCACAGAAATGGACCTGAGTTTCTCCTGCCAACAGTTAGGTTGATACAATATATCCATGTCACATTCTCCAGATTTCAGCAATGAAGTTGACAGGTTGGTCTGCATCCACACTACTCTTTGGCTCACTTCTCCTTTGATTGTAAATGACATAGAAGAATAAGAATTATTAGTCTGTGATATAACTCTAACACTAGAGTTAACATTAATTACAAGACTGGCCTAAAATCTGTTAAATGTACAAAAATGCCTTTTACACATAAAACATTCAATTTTCATTTTTCTCATGCACCAATTTCATAGTAAGTTTTTTAAATGTATTCATTGAAGCAGAAGATTGAGATTTGACTAAATCTACCAAAAGAAAAAATTTGGTAATACATATAATCATTCCTAACAGCAAAATGTTACCAAAAAGACACACTTAACATTGTAAGATTCTTGACTGTACTTCTTTAAAAGATATTCTCTGCAAGCATCCTGGAAAACTGAAGCAGGAGACATGCAAGATCAAGAACAGCCCAACAATTTGATGAAAGACTATCTCAAAACTACATTCAAAGCAGGGGGCTGGTGACACAGCTCAGTGTGAAGAACTTGAACCCTAGTACAGTGTGTGTTGGGGTACGAGGTGCTGGATCCTTGCCATATCAGTCAGCCTTCTTGTTGCAAAGATACAATACTTGACAGCCACAATTTAAAGGAGAAGAGGCTAATGTGCCTCGTAGCTTTGGGGGTCGCAGTCCACAGTTGCCCCAAGCCAAACACATCCAGAAGAGGTGATAGCAGAGCAAAGACACTTCCTTCATGGTCATTGGAAACAGAGCAGGAGAACAAGGCCAGGGAAGGAGGGTGGGGAGCCAGTTACAGTACCCAAAGCCATGCTTCCAAATTCTACACAGGCGCACCCAGAGATGCTCTCCACCAAAGATATGTCCTTTTACTAAGGATCACCAACCCCAGGCCACAGCCTCAAATCAATCCATGACCCATTAGGATCTGGGCCACACAGCAGCAAATGAGCAGTGGGGAAGCAGGCAGGACTTCATCTGTATCTATAGCCGCCCTCCACACTCAGTACAACATGAGCAACACCTCTCTGAGCTCAGTGGCAGCATCAGATTCCCATTGGAGCACTATCCCTGTTGTAAACTGAGCATGTGAGGGGTGTAGGCTGTTTACTTCTTTTGTGTCCCCTTCCTCTCTACTCCCCTTCTCTTTGCCAGTGTCACATTCATTCATTTTTCAGTTCTTCTAAACAGTCTAACAACCAGACTGTTAGGATAAAAGACATATAAAACAATTATACTAAATCGAGGTATGCTTTTAGGTACATTGTCCATGACAAGTTACAACATCTTTCTCTCTTTTTTATTATGCCTGTAGTTTTTACTTATATGCTAAGCTTCTCATATAAGAGGATCTGTGTGATATTTAGTGTGTCTGGTTTACTTCACTTAACATTATGTGTCAAGGGTTGGCAAGATGGCTCAGCAGTCTAAAGAGCCTGCTTAGGCAAGCTTAGGCAACCACAGGGACCTCGATTCTATCCCTAGCACCACATGCTGCACGAGCCCCACCCCAAGGGCAGGCTGAGCCAGCCATAATTCAAAAAACAAAAAGAACATTATGGTGTCAAGGTGATCCATTTTCCTATGAATGACACACATCTATTCTTTATGGCAGAGTAGTACTCTACTGTATATGAATACCCCAATTTCTTTATCTATAGGGAGCCCTTCCTGGTCCTCATCTTAATCTGGGAAGTTTGTATTTATAATCCCACAGATAAGTTAATGAAATCCCATCAAGTTAATTGCAGTCTCTCACTTCCAGTACAACCCATGACAAGAATAAAGACAATAAAACATATTTATAGTTATGGGGAGCCAAGGGGTCCAGCCATCGTGATAGCTATCCAGAGCAAAGGTCTCGACCCAAGGTCTAACCTGGATTTTACTCAGTCATGAAAGAGAAGTGGCTTGAGGATGAGTGACTAACAATGGCAGGAAGCAGGTGGGTACTGTGAGCTGAGCTAGGTAAGAGGCCTGTATTTACCTCTGCAATATGCAGAGAGAAGACTATGCAGAGAGTAACAGGCATTACACAACTGAGTTAGTATCTAATGTTTTGGGGTGTGGTGCTTCAGTTCTGATGTGTAACCTTTCAAGGCCCAGGAAGTCATAGCCTCTGTCTCAAAGCTGGATCCCAGCTGACAGCATGAAGCATTAACTCTTCATCCTATCTCAACTTGGCACATATCAAAGAGCAGCAAGTGAAGGCTACCAGGGAAACACATGTGCTGTCTTCAAAGAATACCACCAGCACCTCAGCTAGACCAGTATGCAATGCTTAAATCCAATTAAAGTAATAACAGAAGTCCTAGCCATCACTGTACGTATCAGTATATGGAAATAGTGTCAGGCACAGCCAAAATGGAGACAATTACTCTTCTTTCAAGCAGAGTTGTCCAGGTAGTCTTACATATTTATCCATTTATTTGTTGATAGACATATAGATCACTTCCAAGATTAGGCCATTATGAATTGCATATAAACATGGTTATAATGCATCATTTTGGTATCATGTCTTTGACTATTGGGAGATGACATCTACAAGGGGAATGACTGGTTAAGTATAATTTCTAATTTCAGTTTTCTGAGGAATCTCTATACTGATTTCCATGATGGTTATATAAGTTTATATTTGAACAAAAAATGAATATAAGCTCCTGGATTTTCCTTCCCCCACAGACAACCTCACCACCATATGTTATTGGTTGACTTCATGATGGTAGCCATTCTTTTTGGAGTGAGATGGAATTTCAGTTTTTCACTTTGCAATTTTTGAATGGCCAGTAATTTTGAACATTTTTCCATGTATATGTCTGAGAAGTCTCTGGTCATTTTAGATCTTCATTCTTTGATCAGTGTTTTAAATTCAAAGGGGTCTAATTTGTTTTTAGTTCTTTATATATTCTTGATATTAGCCCTCTGAAGAGTGGGATCAAAATTTGTTCCCAATCTGTAAATTGTCTCTGAACTCTACTAATGGTTTCCTTTGTGTATTAGGGTTTTACTAGAGGAATAGATATAATACAAGATGTACAAATGTATAAGAAAATTATAAGATTCAGTCGCAGTCAGATAAGGAAGCGTGTAGAGGGAGTCTGCATACCCAAGACTGAAGGATTCAGTCCCAAGCTCTGAAGCTCACTGCAGTGCTCCATACAAGTCTCTATCAGTTGGGCAGTGGGTCTGTGATTGAAGGCTGAAGAATCTGTGATGGAAAGCTGAAGGATCCAAGCTTCAGGCCAAAGAGTCTGCACTGGAAGCCAGGAGTAATAAAATACAAACTAATCACAAAGACTAAAGTTGCTTCAAAGTGGAGAGCCGAATCCTTCCTCAACCCCTTTATATACTCTTTTTGTGCTGAGTCACTCTGGAGTGGCCCAGGGTGTGGAACCAAGAGGCAACCCAGCCAAATTGACACAATGTATGAAGCGCTAGAATCCACCCTTGTCAACTTGGCAACTAGACA
The DNA here is from genome assembly GCA_004027915.1 of Capromys pilorides. NCBI lineage: Eukaryota > Metazoa > Chordata > Mammalia > Rodentia > Capromyidae > Capromys > Capromys pilorides. The sequence goes on from PVKN010010048.1 coordinate 7,606, forward strand.
TATTTCTTTAAACTAGTCTCCAGATACAGAGATATGCATACAATTGTACCTAACATGCTATAACTATCCTGCACATAACTAATACCCTTACCAAAATAGAAGGTAAGTTTTCTTTGCTTGATAATTATGCTTCAACATTAACACAGGTTTAATAATCCTTAAGAACTGGTACTAAATTTATCCATATTATAACAGAACCATATATGGAGTGAAATAGTACAATTATAATCCTCTTTTCTGTAGCTGGTATTTAGAACTACCTTCTTCTACTACACATTTTGTATTCCCTTGGCCTTCAGCAAGTACCTCAGCAGACCTTGGATCTTTCCCTGGTAGAGTGACATCTACCTTTGTTCTTGAAGAGTCTGGATCATTTGTCATTGTGCCTGTATTAGGTCCTTGTAGTTTCCCATTTGCTTTAATAATGGGGCACAGTAATACTAAGAGGCACCCCAGGGGATCTCCTGTACTCCGTGTATAGTCTTTCTTTCCTCCATTGTGGAGTAGTAATCCAATTTCCCCTTGAAAGCCTGAGTGAATCACTTCTGACGACACTGTGATTCCCTTTTTAGCTTGTTCCCTCAGAGACATGAGGAGAACAAAGTGATAGGGGGAAACCTTAACCTCCAGTTCAACAGTATCATTGCTGTGCTTCCTGGTACAAGCCTTCCCCCACTCTGGGACTAAGACTTCTAGTCCAGCAGAACATAAAGTCGTGGAAATAGAAAGCAAAAATTTTGCTAGTTGATCACTAGTAATTTTGAGTGGTACCATTCCTACTCCCACCCCTTGATTCCTGCACTCATGAATCCTGGCTATGGGAGACACAGTACCATAGAGAGGACACTGATTCAAAGCATATACATCCTGTTGAAATACCTTACCCTAGCGCTTCAAAATATTTCAACCTAGCTCGTGCTGTAACTGCATCTTTAAAAGACCATTCCACCTTTCTATCAATCCAGCTGCTTCTGGATGGTAAGGAATATGATAGGACCAGTAAATCCCATGAGCATGAGCTCATTGCTTCACTTCTTTGGTTATAAAATATGTTCCTTGGTCACAGGCAATGCTGTGTGGAATTCCATGGCAGTGGATAAGGCATTCTGTAAGTCCATGGATGGTGGTTTTTGGAGAAGTGTTACATGCAGCAAAGGCAAATCCATATCTAGAATACATGTCCATGCCAGTGAGGACAAAGTGTAGTCCCTTCTATGATGGAAGTGGTCCAATATAATCATTTGCCATGAGGTCACAGGTGGATCACCCCAGGGAATGGTGCCATATTGGGGACTCAGTGTTGGCCTCTGTAGCTGGCATATTGGACGTTCAGCAGTGACTGTAGCCAGATCAGCCTTGGTAAATGGGAGTTCATGTTGCTGAGCCCATGCATAACTTGTATCCTTGCCACCATGGCCACTTTGTTAATGAACCCACTGGGCAATAACTAGGGTGGCTAAAGAAGGAGGTTGGCCATTATTCATAGAATGGATAATCTTATCCACACATTTATTAAAGTCCTCCCCTGCTGATGTCACCTTTTGGTAAGTGTTCATGTGGAAAACAAATATTTTTACATCCCTTGCCCATATGAAGAGGTCTGTCCATATATCTCTTTCCCAAATATCTTTGTCACCAATTTTCCACTCATGTTCCTTCTAAGTTCCTGACCAGCTGGCCAGATCATTGGTTATAGCTCATAAGTCAGTATATAGTCACACATTTGGCCATTTCTTCTTCCAGGCAAAATGTACTATCAGGTACACTGCCCAAAGTTCTGCCCACTGTGATGATTTCCCTTCACCACTGTCCTTTAGTGACATACCAGAAAGGGGCTGTAACACTGCAGCTGTCTGCTTTCAGGTGGTGACTCCATAGTGTGCAGAGCCATCTGTAAACCAGGCCCTAATCTTTTCTTCCTCTGACACCTGATTGTATGGTATTATGTTTTGTGTATAGGTATCCCCCCAAAGCCTCATGCAGTTATGGGGTGGCTTCTGGAATTTGTAATTGATTATTGTGGAAATGGGTGCTGCACCTCCCCTGGGGCAGGTGATTTGCATTTCAATGTAAGGGAGGAAGAGTAGTTAGCTGCTTGAGCTGCTGCTACCTCTCCCTGTGCTCTTGCTTTTAACTGCCACTGTGAAAGGTTGTTTTCTGCCATGTGCCTCTTTGCCTTGGAGCAAGCTAAATATGGACTGAAACTTCCAGTAACTGTGAGCTAAATAAACCTTTCCTTCTCTCATTTTGAGTGTCAGGTATTTGTCCCAGCAAGGAGAGAAGAGTAACTAAGACATATGATACATCCCACAATGCCATAGGTGCATGCGGCAACTTCCTCATGTAATTTACTTTTACTCTCTGAACCTGCCCTGGCTCTATCGCAAATATACCACTTCCATTAGACTGTTGCTGAGCCTGTCCAAACTTATGACTTGGTGGATCACATAATATCCAGGCTGTGACAGGCAACTCAGGTCTCATGGTGACCTGGTGTCCCATAGTCAAGTATTCAGTTTCCAAAATCCTAAAGGCCTTTGCTGCAACTCACCTATGGGGGCTTGCTAGAGCCTCCAAACAGCATCCCTACCTACCACTGACACTTTATGTATCATCAGATCTGCCAGATCATATGGTCCCAGGGACAGAGCAGCCTGGACAGCAGCCTGGACCTGTTGCAGGGCTTTTTTCTGTTCTGGCCCTACTCAAAATTAGTAGTTTTCCAAGTGACTCAGTAAATGGGTCAGAGTAAGATACTTAAGTGAGGAATACATTATCCCCAAAATCCAAATAGGCCTACTAGGTGCTGTGCCTCCTTTTTGTTCATAGGGGAAGTCAGATGGAACAATTTATCTTTTACCTTTGAAGGAATATCTCTACATGCTCCACACCACTGGACTCCTAGAAACTTCACTGAGGTAGAAGGATCTGGAATTTTTGTGGGATTTATTTCCCAACCTCTGGCTCTCAAAAGCAGCTGTATTAACAAATCCAAGGTCATTGCCACCTCCTCTTCTCTAGGCCCAATCAGCATAACATCATCAATGTAATGGACCAGTGTGATACCTTGAGGAAGAAAAAAGTGATCAAGGTCCCATGAACTAAGTTGTGACACAGGGCAGGAGTTTTAATATATCCCTGTGGTAAGATAGTGAAAGTATCTTCTGGCTTTGCCAACTGAAAACAAATTGCTTCTGATAGCACTTATGGATAGGTATGGAAAAGAAGCCATTTGCCAAATAAACAGCTACAGACCAACTACCAGAAGATGTGTTAATCTGCTCAAGCAAGTAAACCACATCTGATACTGCCAATACAATTGGAGTTACCACTTGATTCAGTTTATGATAATCTACCATCATTCTCTAAGATTCACCTGTCTCTTACACAAGCCAAATGGGAGAATTAAATAGAGATGTGGTGGGGACCACCACTCCTGCATCCTTCAAGTCCTTGATGGTGGCACTAATTTCTGCAATCCCCCCAGAAATGCAGTACTGCTTTTGGTTCATTGTTTCATCACACAATGGCAACTTGAATGGCTTCCACTTGGCCTTTCTAGCCATCATAGCCCTCACATGACAGGTTAGGGAACCCATAGAAATATAGATATGAAACAAAAGCCTAATATCCTAAAGGAACAGGGAGCAACAGTGTCTGAGGAGAACTGTTGTTTCTTTTGTAAATTCCAGAAAGCTGTGATTCAAGGCTGTAAATAACAGCTTTTCTCTTGCTAGCATCGTTTGTTGTTTCATCCTTTGCTTCGGATGTTAATGGCTAGCACTGTGTAAACTTAGAGTTAGGTAAATGCTCAAGTCAACAGAGAGAGTAGTTTGTGTTCAAAAAAGTAATTATGTACATTACTTATCCTGCTTTTAGCCCTCAATAAATATTAAATGTTTCTGTAACTCAGGGCTCACTTAGAGAAAGACTAATCTCTGAGACCTCTGGAGCTATATTCATCATGTTTCTTTCAGCACCAGCTCATAACTTAAAACAGGAACCAATGTGAAGATTCTGTCAAGTACTAAGTATGTATATCCCAGTTATACATTCTGGAACAGGGGAAATAATTACAGGATGGATTTGAGGGCCTATTGGACCCACTGTGAGTTGGGCTTTGCTAAAACTCCATTGACCACCTCCTGTAGTGGTTAATGCGTTGTATCAACTTGGCTGGATCACCTCGCATTTCCCACTAAACAATCACAAACTCAGAAGCCAAGTTGTCCCACGACTTCATGAGGCTTTGGGGGCACATCTATACACAAGCCATAACACTTCACTATTTAAAACATTTTTAATTTGATGTGGTCCCACTCGCCAATTCTTGATATTACTTCTTGAGTAGCTGCTATTACTTCTTGAGTAACTGGTATTACTGGGTAACTGATACTATTTCTTGAGTTCAGAAAACCTCTGCCCAAACTGATGTCTTCAAGTATTTTACTTTCTTAGTCTTCCAGTAGATCATGTTTTTGTTCTAATGCTTACATATCTGGTCCATTTTTACCTTAGTCAGAAGTCTAAGTTCAATCTTTAGTAAGTAGATACCCAACTTTACCAGCACTATCTGTGAAAGAGATATCCAGCAAAAGATGGCTGCTTGTTATGTTGATCTATAGGTCTGGCTTGACTTATTTATTTACTTATTTAGCCCATTCTGTGCTGCTTTTATCACTAGTTTTGTAGTAAAACTTGAAGTCGGTGATCCTGATGTCTCAATTTCATTAGTTTCTGCTCTGATCTTTATAACTTCCATCCTCAAGCTAGATTTGGATTTGAATTGTTCTTGTTTTTCTAGGACCTTAAGGTATAACCTTAGCTTATTTGTTTGAGCTTGCTTAGCTTATCTGATGTGTGAACTCACTCCTATAAACTTTCCTCATAGGACTGCTTTCACTATGGCCTACAGCTTTCAATACATCATAATGGAATTAGCATTTGATTGTAGAAACTATCTAATTTCTCTTTTAATTTCCTCTCAGACTCATTGATTACTTAGGAGGGTATTATTGAATTTCTATTTGTTTCCATAATCTCTATAGCATCTTTTGCCACTTTTCTAGTTTCCTTTCACTATGATCTGATAAAATTCATGAAATAGTTTTAATTCTTTTGTATTTACATAAGCATTTTCTATGTGCTAGTATGTGATCTATTTTTGAGAAAGTCCCACATGCAATTGAGAAAAATGTATACTCTTGTTGATGAACAGAACAGTCTGTAGATATATGTTAAACCCATTTAGTCAAAGATTTGGTTCAACTCTGGTATTTCTTTGCTGATTTTTTGGTCCAGTTGATTTGTCCATTTGTGACAGCTGAGTACTGAGGTCCCTTATATTCAAAAAACAGCATGAAACATATGAATAAAGCTAGTACCATTTTGTTGCTCTCAAGATCTTGGCTGTGAATCAGCATCAATACTATGAGAAAGTCCCTAGAAAAGTCAGAGGAGCAAACTATCTGCCTGAAATACAGTGTGGACTCCTAGCTAGGTAATAACTACTCCACCAACTCATCAAGCTTCTCTAGCTAAAGAGCACAGGACATATGTGCAGTTCTGCAAAGCTGTATTTCCTGAGTCAGTGCAAGGAGAGAAACAAATACCATGTGGAACTATTAGACAAGGCAATAGGACAGTGTTAGAAAGAATGTATCACAGTATTGGGCTGAGTTGGCTTTGAAGGAAATGGCAGTCCTCCTTGTATTGAATGTTAGCCAAAAGCAGAGATAATTCTATGAGAAAGTAACTCAAAAATTCTTAAATAAATATTGAAGGACACTAAGTAAGGCTAATGCTGTAATTGGAAAAGGATCAGTAGTCATTCATTATTATCCAGGAAAGGGCGTTTGTTCATTTTCATGGTTTGGACAGTGCTCTCAATTTTGTTTCTTTAAATATAATCATAAACATCTTATTTTTGTCTTGCTTCACCACAGGCACAAAGTGGTCTTATCTGAGGTTGGTATCCTAGGAAAATGTTTATTTCAGCATGTATCAGATCAGCTCCTAGCTAACAGGGACTGCTTTTCTATTTTTTAAAGCAGATAAGAATATTTTCTGCAGAGCGCAGGGTTAGCAAAGAAAGTAACAATGATTTTGTTTTTCGTCACATATATTGTCACTTGTACAGCTTCCGAGGTCCTTTTACCTTCATTACAAAACTCAAGCCTCTCCAGACAACCCTGGGAAATAAGTTGGCCAAAGGGCTTCCCCACTGCCCAACTCCAGGGGCCATACGTATTACATATTTCATGTGAGCATCACTTCTTAAAGGTGAATAAGGCTCCCTGGAGTTGCACTACAAGGCTGCTCAGGGGGAGCAGACAATTCTGTTCCTTTTGATAACTATGAAAAGTGAGTCATAGAAGCTTCCAGAGTGCTTCTTACTTCCTAATAAACCTTAGAGTTCTCCCTAACAATGTGTTCATTTGCTGACGTTAGATTCCTGATTCATTCATAGTTTCCACTTCCAGTCAATTGCATCACCCTGCCTTCTTATAAACTAAACTATATGAGGAGCTGCAGTGAGAAAAGTTCTGTCTTTTCCACAGCTATGTCTCTGCCTGCCCAACACAGGATACTAAAAAAGGTACTGACTTCTTTCACATAGTAACTTCCTAAACAAAAAAAAGTATGTATGCGCTGCCTAAAACATTAATATTCTTACTATATATTCCTCAGAACCTAGAAGTGACAGATTAAAAAAAAAAAAAAAATGATTCCGAGTTTTGCAAAAAAAAAAATTTTAAAGCATAATATTCTGCTAAATTCAAAAGCCAAAATATTTAAATTCAGACTGAGCTACACAATTTTCCCCAGTCTCAGGAACCTGCCAAATAAAATCCCAGAGGAAAATGGGATTGTCCATGAAAATCTCTGTAACAATACATGTTTGTTCGCACTAGTTAACTAGGAAATTCCCTCATCATTAAATTTCTCTGCAGCATCATATAAAGTGAAACTGAAAGTTCAACTCTTCACAGTTTGTTATTGAACTGAAGCATTTCCCAGAAGGAATAGGGTCTTGGATTCCAACAGATTTGTTCTGGAATCCTGTCTCTGTAATGAACAAATTGTAACTTCTAGCAGTTTGCCTAGCCTCTCTGAGCCCTTCATTAAATCACTAAGCATGTAATTACCAAGCATGACTCTGTTATAAGGAACTCTCCTCTGCTTCCCCACCAGGGCCTGGACTTCTCTATTGGAACACGTATCACACTGTAATGGTATGTCCCACTGTCTGTCTCCCTTAGAACACTCAGAGCATTTGTTAGCTTTATGTTTTCAACACTACATAAGGGGACTGGCCTGATTGCTCAGAGGACTAAAGCAACTGCTTAGGCAGAGCAGTGGCTGGGATTCAATCCCCGGCACAAAGTGCCGGCCCTGCTCCCTTGGGCACGCTGAGATGGAGATTGAGACTGGGTGTGGTAGTACACGCCTGTAATCCCAGCACTTGGGAGACTGAAAACAAGAGGATCACGAGTCTGATCTACATAGTGGATTGTCTAATCTGTTTAGTTATAGATGTTGATGAAAGAAAATGTATATACAGGAGAACCACTGTGAATCTGAGAAATGAGTTGAAGTAAATTAGGATGCTGAAGGACAAAGATACAGAATCTCTACTTTCAAAGTTTTAGCTCTAAACCCCTCAGGCCATTTTAAAAAATGGTATGAATGAGTGACAAAGCTGAAATTGTCTTGGTAGAACAATCTGACTTCTAAGAAGGGAACAGTACCTGGTGTGGTGGCGCACACCTGTAATCCAGAACTCAGGAGGCTGAGGCAGGAGGATCATTGCAAGTTCAAGACCATCCTGGGCTACAAAGTGAGCTCAAGGCCAGCCTGAACTGCATAAGACCCTGACTCAAAAAGACAAAAAAAAAAAAAAGGAGAAGGAAGAGGGAGTAAGAAGAGGGGGAGGGGAAAAAGGATAAAGAGGGTACGGAGGAGGATAAGGAGGTAATAAGGCCAGAATAAATTCCTAATATTTAGAACGCTAGAGAATTTTAGCAATAACAATGTCTAACCAATGGAAGGGCTTGCTCCAACTATAGTAACTAACATTAGGCTGAAGATTGTACTGGCTATCTTTAAGGATTTTGTTTTGAGGGTTTTTTTGTTTGTTTGTTTTGTTTTTTACTTTTTAGCATTTTCACTGAAAAACACATTAACTTTTCACTGTTTTAGAAATACTAAAGGATAAAGATGCAAAGTTAGATTGAAAGTACTTCAAAAACTATACTAGTAAATATACTAAACGATAATTTTAATCTATTCTTTACGAATAAATCTAAAGAGAAATGCCTACTTTTTTCCAATGGGCATATGAAATAAATGAGTACCTTTCTAATTTCTCATTATAGTATATCACATCATTAACTACAGGATGATATTTTAAAGGTTCTTTGGAGGGAAGCACAAACAGCCCAAAATATTAGTTTTTCCATGTACACAATTGCTGTTACACAATTATAGAGATTCCCCAGCATTTATATCATTAAACTTTCTATTTGCTTTTATGTTGAAAAACAGAAACATCTTGAATATGAGAGGCCAGGAATTCTATATTCTTTTAAGTGTTTTTCAGTTTTTATTTGTCTTGTTTCTAATTAAAGACATGGCAAAATATCATAAGCAGGTACAATAACCTTTATTGTCAATAACTGGGGAAACAAATTTTGAGGTAACTTTATCAAATTTCAATTAAATGAATTCAATTTATAGATAGGATGTGTATTTCAAGTTTTCTCCACACAATTAGTTCTTTCTTAGTTGTTAAGCTTCAGTATCAGTATTCCTTAGTCTCTGTTTTTAATCAATTCATTATGGAAGTAAAAAGTTACATAGATAAATATGTACTTTGTCGGAAATAATACTTAGTTTAATAAATTCTCATATATAACTAAGAAAGCTTAGTTTTAAAAGGTAAAACTGATGAAAACTATCATCCTCCCAAGCATAGTGCAAGAGTGGGGCCTCTGAGGACCATGCAATCTCGTACAAGAGACAAGAGCACGCACAGACTTTGTTAGCATGGTGGGTGGGTTGAGAGTCCTGAAACCAGGCAACCCACAAATACTGGATTCCAAAAGCCACAAGAAAGACGTATGCTTGAAACAGGAAAATGAAAAAGTCCTTCTTGGTTGGCAATAAACATCGCATGCTGCCCGAAGTATAAAATCAAAATTCAGCATCCCCTGGGGTCGGAAGGTCGGGTTTCCTCGATGGGGAGCGGGCAGCTCCGGGGCTACGTCCAGGTCCCAGCGCGGAGCACCGCACCTGCCGCACCAGGGCCAGGCTGCGCCCACCCTCGTGCCGAGTGCCCGGCGGGGGCGGCGGGGCCGAGGCCCAGCGGCGGGGGCGCGTCCCGCTCCTGAACCCCGGGGGCTGGGGCGCTCCCGGTGGGGGCCGGCGACCCAGGCGACACGCTCCCGGCCGGGCGTGGCAGGCTTCCGAGCGGGGCTCTGGGGAAGGCGGAGCCGCCAGCCGGGCCCGGGACGTGACACCTCCCGGAGCCGCGCCGTGGCCCGGCGGACCCGCCCCGGCCGGGGGCCGCGCCCGCCGCGTCGCTGACGTCGGGGGAGCCGCGGGGGCGGGGCGCGGCGAGGGGCGCGGGGGCGGGGCGCGGGGGCGGGGCGACCGGCGCGGGGGCGGGGCGGGGCAGGGCGACCGGCGCAGAGGAAGCGGCGGCCGGGGCGGCGGCGCGCGACCTCCCGGGCTGCAGACGCTCAGACTCGGCCGGGACTGGGGACGCGGGGCCGCGGGCGGCGGGCATGGGCTGGCTGGCGACCTAGGCCGGCGCCATGACCGGGGAGCCCATCTGCAGCGCGCTGCCCGCCGTGGCGTCGCACAAGCTCGCCGACCTGCGCTACCTGAGCCGCGGCGCCTCGGGCACGGTGTCGGCCGCGCGCCACGCCGACTGGCGCGTGCAGGTGGCCGTGAAGCACCTGCACATCCACACGCCGCTGCGCGACAGGTAGGCGACAGGGGGGCGCCCCACGGCGGCCGCCCCGCAGCCCGCGCCCTCTCTCTCCGGTCCTCCCTCGTACCCCAGAAATCAACTTTTAGGGCCCGACCCTGACAGTCACACTTACTGCAGTTGGCGCGCGTGCCTGCGGCGAGTGTGGGCTTCGATTGCTTTATTTTTTACTTTTTGCTCTGCAGTGGGGGCTCTGGGTCTGACTGTCCCGTAGGCGCCTTTTAGCCCCGAGAGCTACCGAGCCCTTGAAACGTGGCTGGTCGAATTGAAGTGTGTATGGACTAAGTACTGTAAGTGTACAGTACTCGGTGGATTTTAAATATCTCATACTGAAAAAAGTGTTTTTTTTTTTTTATTGTTAACATGTCAGAGTAGTATTTTCATATCATGAGTTACATGTAAAGTGTTGCACTTTTATTTCATGTCTTTTACTTTGAATGTGGTTTCTAGGAAACTTGTATGCTTCATGCCGTAGTTTCATTAGACGCTGCTGTTCTGGATATTTTGGCTTGGATCTTGGTGTTTTTGTTTTGTTCACGGTTTATTATAGGTAGTTCTGGAAGCTTAACTAATCAAATTCTACAGTAGTGCTTTCTTTTTCCCACTCTTAACAGGAAACACTGTCCCCAGAGGAAATGGGAGTTATTTTGCTAACAATAAGTTGAATTAGAAGACATTTAAGTGACCAAAATTGTGAATATCTCTCCTACCGTGGGTGGGACAATTGTAGCCCTGTGTTTTTATTCCCTGAAAAGGCCAGCATTCATTTCTGTTTCCAGGAAAACATGACAATCATAGTCTTGTGTATCTTCCTTCCAACAGAAACTGTAAGGAGTAAGGCAGTGTGTTTGGTTCTCAGGGAGGTAATATCCATGCATTTAGTCTCATCTTCCCCTCCTTCTGTATCTAATGTGAAACTACATCTGGATACACAAGTGACTGGCCGGAACTTGTTAACATCTGGTATCGGATAAATCTCAGCGTCAACCTTGCCAAAAGTGTTGGACTTTCAGTTGCCTGTGCCTTTGTTTTGCTGTGGGCTGGATGCCATGGTAGATTTGGAACAGCTCTAGAGATAGTTTTGTGTACCACAGTCCAACTTTTCTGATATACCAGATGGGCTATCTGTTTACTCTGAGTCTTATATTCTGTAGGCAAGCGCCATGTATGTATGTAATCACCTTTAGAAAAGATGAAGGTAAATATATTTTTGAGGCAAGCATAAAAAATACTATGCAGATACCTAGGACTGATGGATCATTACATATTCTGAAGCCAAACGGGCCTCCTATTTTGGATCCTGCTGCTCAAGATTTCACTTGGTCTCGCACTTTGTGCCATTGGGGGGCCAAGAGGTGAAAGGGTCTCTTTCCGTGCTCATTAACAACTTTCGTAGTGTAAAATTCTTTACTAACTTTGGTGGGAAATTAGTTCTGTCTTCAAAGAAGTCACACGACCAGTGGAATGCTGCCATTACTGCAACACATTGTTTTCTCCCATGTCTTGGCCAGGACCTCAACATTAGCAGTTTGTGTAGTGTGAGCAGAGAGTTGTGCTTATGCTCTGTCAGCCTGCCTGTTTCCTCATGTAAACATGAATAATAAATACTCCATGTAGACTTCAAGGCCATGGTTTGAATATTTTCATTGTTCTTTGGAGTTACCTGGAAGAAAAAACAAGTTATGTGACACTACTTTTGTTTTATTGACTAGTCATTCTCCATGACCTGATTTCAACCTGACAAGTGGACATCTTCTAGCCTGAATGAATGAAGAATTCCATTGGTTGTTCAGATACCCTGTAGATAGTGTAACTTGTTAAATTAAAATTTTGAGTTGAGTGATTTTAGTAACCTGTCTTAGAGAAACCATATTTCACACTTTTCATTTTTAATATATTTTGCCATTATACACAACACACACACACACACACACAAACACATACACTTTCAATTTTGCTGAAATCTGACTTCACAAACACTTGGACGTCATCAGTCCAGCAAGAGAGGGGGAAGAACACAGACTTTAGAATAGCACAGGTGTTAGATACCTTTCCGCATCATTTGAGGGAAGGGAGCAGTCAATAGAAAATTTTCATTTTCTATTCCTCAATGCCCCTATGTAGTATATAAAGTGGAGATAATGAAGCCAACTTTAGAGGGTTGATTTTAGAATGAGAATGCATTTAAAGTGGCTGATATGTAATGACATTGTGCTGGAAGAAACAATGGCTTCTACTCTTTTTGAAAGGAGGGCAGAGTGCATTAAATCACCCGTGTCCCTCAGACTTAGCGTGCCCTCAGTGTTCTCATTCTGTGTCTCCATGTGAAAGTTCTGCTGCCTGATAACTGTCCTTCCGGTCCACCTCTAGAGTTCAGACCCAGAACTGTCTGAACTTAGGGATGCAAGTTTAGTTAAACAGCACTCACAGACTGATGTAGTTGATTTCCTCACAGGGTGTTAAGCGACTGGGGAATAAGGCAGAGAGAAGAAAGTTTTTTACATTATGCCTTCTTGTAACTCTCAAGTGTTGAAACATAAAATATGTGTTACCTACTCAAAAAATAAATGAGTAAATGAGGTTGGGGTTGTGTTGTTTCGTTTTCTGTTGTTTTGTTTCTGAAGGGGGCCTTGGGCTGTCAAGATAGCTCAGCTGACTAAGTGCCTGCTTAGGCAGGTACACGGGCCGTGGTTGTATCCCCAGCACCACAGACCACACCGCCCCTATCCCTGAGCATGCTGAGCCAGCCACAGAATCTGGGCATGGTGGCGCAGGCCTGTAATCCCAGTGCTGGGAGGCAGAAAATAGGAGGGTTGCTACGAGTGTGAGCTGCACAGTGAGAACCTGTACCAAATACATAAAAAATAAACAAATATAAATAAAGCAGGCCTTGTAGTCTAGTCAGTAATTTCTGTTGCTGTTCGTATTTCAACAGCCCTTCCTTCAGAGTGTGCGTGGCTTATGTGGCACTAGTCATCCCTTGCCTAACTGGCTTTTCCTAGAGACATTTCTCTATGTCACTACCAACACCCGTTCATCCAGGGTAGAGCTGATGCCATCTTCAGATTCCTTCATTTTTCTGTGAATCTGCCACAGTGCTGGTCACTACTGCCACAACATTCTGTTCAGCTACCTTTCCATTTCCTCTGCCACCTTAGTTTTAGTCTGTCACATCTTAACCAGTTAAAATTTAACACATGACTTTCAAACTCCCACCCTTCCTTAAAGTCCTAAAATTTTGTGGTGCCGATGTCATTTTCCTGTTCAACACCTTTGATCACAACGTAACAACCCTCTTCTGGCTTTAGACTCTTGAGATGCTGAGCTCCTCCGATTTCTATTTTTCGCTCTATAGAGTCTGTTACCTGGCTTTTCCTAGAGACATTTCTCCCTTTCTAGACATTTCATCTTGGTCTGTGTTAAAGAATTCAGTTTCCCGAACATGGCCTTCACTTTCACTTCCTTGAATTCATGTAACCGTATCTGTTGGAATCTATTTCACCATATACTGAGTACTGTTTTAAATTCTGGGGGTACGTGTGTGAATAAAAAAATGCAAAGTCTCTGTTTCCGAGGCCTGGCCTGGCTTGCCTTCTCTCTCTGCCATGCTCAGATTCTGTGCATCCTTAAGCTACAGCTGAAATTCTGCTTCTCTGAAGACTGCAATGAGTTCCCTAGCCCAGAACGTACTCTTCTCTGAATTCCCCTTAGCTTTTGTTTATATTTATATGAGAGAGAGCATTTATCTCACACTATATTCTGGCTTTTTTTCAGATTTGTAGGTAATTTGATGACAAAACTTTTTATTTTTTACTGTCTTCTCCATACTGTTTAGCAAAATTCTTGATGCTTACTAGGTGTAAATATTTATTGTATTTATGAGTAAGCAAATGCACCTAATGTCTGGAGTTACACCAAAGCTCTGTTATGAGGGCCTACTGTTGTCCATGTTCTTCTAGAGTACAGGTGTGGGCCTGACAACCGTTTATAGAACCATTGTCATTTAGTCATCTGAAGCAATAACATTTATTAAATATTTTGAAATTCAGGATTTTGCAGAAAAATTTTTTTATTATTGTTATTATGGCCAGCTCAGCCTGCCCTGGGGGTGGGACTGGTGCCGCATGTAGTGCCTGGGATTGAACTACGGTCCCTGCAGTTGCCTAAGCTTTCCTAAGCACACACTTTAGACCACTGAACCATGTTGCCGGCCCTTCTGCAGAAAATTTTACGTGGCATTCTATCACAAAATTCAATATGATTAAATCTGTTTATTTTAATATAAAGTAAACTTAGCTAGTTAGTTCACACATAATTTGTTCTAACAGAGAGAGGCTTTATAAACTTATTCAACCGTTGTGTTCCTGCCTTTTCCTCGAAGTACATTAACCTGTGTACAATAGTCACTCGCTATTTTGCAGCTTGACTTTTGTGGACTCTTTCGCAGGTTTTCAAAAAATATTAATGTAGCCAGGCATGGTGGTGCATGCCTGTAATCCCAGCACTTAGGAAGCTGAGGCAGGAGAATCAGTGCAAGTTTGAGACCAGCCTGGGCTACAGAAGTGAGCTCAAGGCCAGCCTGAACTGCGTAATGATACCCTATCTCAAAAAGACAAAAAAAAAAAAGTAAATTATTTATCATGCTATATTGCGGGATTTTGCAGTGGTATATGGTACTGTATACCTATTTATATGTATAGTATTCATGGCTTTAATGATTTTTGCCTAAAAAATTTTAAAATATATAAAAATGTATTTAAAATGTTAAATGTAACATATTAAAAGAATATTAAACCAAAATAAAATACACTTTACAAATGTATTTCTTTAGCAGGTGAATGCATACTGTACCATATAGTGTGTGTGTGTGTGTGTATTTTAAAATTGTACAGGTTTCTGAGTTTCGAAAATGGTTAAGAACCTTAGTGTTTTTAAAAGTGTGGGAAAATTTTATAAGGGTGTGGGAAAGGTTTATAAAGTCTTAAAATATATGTAAATACTAAGATAAATATAGCATCTCTACTTCACTGATTTTCACTTATCATGGGGGTGTAACCTCTGTGGTGAGCGAGGGACCACTGTATCACTATTACACTTGAGTAGTTTATAGGCATTATTTTCATCTCCAAATAGTCCCATGAAATATATAGGATAAGTATTATGTCTATTTTAAATTTGATTAAAGTAGGGACAGAACAGTTGTAAAATTTTACATATGGCCATATAGCTAAGTAATTTAAAAAATCCAGGCTTAATTATTTTATTAGAATGATAAGTATATATACATATACATACATATATTTAAAATGCCTAAAACAACTGCATTTTTTTTTTCTTAGTGAAAGAGATGATGTCTTAAGAGAAGCTGAAATTTTACACAAAGCCAGATTCAGTTATATTCTTCCCATTTTGGGAATTTGCATTGAGCCTGAATTTTTGGGAATAGTTACTGAGTATATGCCAAATGGATCACTAAATGAACTCCTACACAGG
>PVKN010010049.1:0-23081 GCA_004027915.1 Capromys pilorides
TATCATCAATGTGGAAAACCTTTTGAAGGTTCCTAGGACCAATATCAAATGCATCCTGTGTACAAAAGAGTATGGTTCTGCTCCTGCTATGTTTCCTCTCTTTTCTGCTTCCAGTCACTTCGTTGTTTAATCCTTAAGTCTTTGATTTCCATTCAGCTGTGTTATGCCTTTCTATTTTTATTTCTTCTTTAGATTTTTTACACTAGGGAGACTATATGATATTTACACATGTAGGTCTGATTTATTTCACTTATGAGTATATGCTCAATATACATCCATTTATATATGAAGTCTTCCAGTTTATCATTCTTTATAGCTGAGTAATATTCCATTGTAAAAAAAAATACCACATTTTTTCAACCATTCTTCAAGTGATGGGCATTTTGGTTGTTTCCAAGATTTGGCTATTACAAATTGGGCTGCTATAAACATAGGTGCACAGATATCACTATGGTATGATGTTTTCAGTTCTTCTGGGAAAATTCCCAGTAGGGGGATAGCTGGATTGAATGGGATTTCCAGTTTTTAAAAATTTTTATTCCTAAGTATTTTATTTTTTAATCATATTGTAAATGGAATTTTTTCTGTCACTTAGCAAAGTGTTTTATTCAAAACTTTTCAGCATCATGGGTTATTTCTACTATCCATGAGTGCTCCCTGGTTGGCACGAGACCTTCTGTGTTGTCCTACTGTCACCATGGCTTAGGTCTGGTTGGTACCACATCCTCCTAGGAGGCCTGGGTTCTCTGAATCATTTTTGTACCAGACTCTGGGCCACAGGAAGCCCACAGCTGAGGAGAACAGAAGCTATGGAGGATTCTTCTCAGGAAGTTTGATGCTTTTAGCAGTTGAACAATATTCATGTTAACATCTGTCTATCAGTAAAATTGTCTCATCCTTTTGCTCTGGTGGTAGGGACTCAGCTCTGAGTTCTACACAAGAAGAGTACCTGGATCTTCATCTTTCAATGGCTTCAGGTCAACCAGGAGTACCTGCCCCTGGGCCTGGTGGATGTCTAGGCAAGATGTTTCGTTTCTGCCCATCAGGATAGGAACACAACTGTGATTGTGATGGATCCCCGAGGACCCTATGCCCATAGCTGTTCCTCCATCAGATATGGGCAGCATGGTTGGGAAGCCAGTGATTCCAGAGCAGATGTGTCAGCACCTCACAGAGGCCAGAGTATATTCCTGTTTCCAGGTTCTGGAGCTCTGAAGAGTCCTTCCTAGGTTCTTGCCATGAACAAAGAACTGGATGAACCAAGTGCAAAAGGTAGTGTGTTCACACATTTATTAAAGGTAAGGAAAAACACATACTCTGCTGGGTGGGTGTGGAACAACTACAACTAGGCAAAGAAGCACACTCTACAGGGTGAGAGGAAATCGTTGTGAAAGACAGAGCACGGTGGCAAGAGCTCCATGGCGGCCATCTTTTATGCATCCCACTCTTCATGCTGAGGTCCGTCTTGGCTATCTTATCAAAAACCTGCCTGTGTTCTCTGGAGAAGAACTGAAGATAGCATTCTCTGATTGGTCTTGTATGTAGGGCTTCACACAGTTCTATGCATGTGTCGTAGAACCCTGTGATTGACAGCTCACATCCACTTGCCCAGCCAGCCTGCCATGCCCTAATTTCCTGCCCTCAGTGGCCTTGCAGCACCAGAAGCTCCCAGCGAGGAAGGCTGAGGCAACCCATAACACCGAACATTAGCTCCTCAGGGCACAGACCCAGAAAATCACTCAACGTTGCGAGCAAAAGGCAGAATTGAGAGACATAGGCTGTGTAGTCAGAAGAGGTCTCAGCATGGAGAACCTCAACTAATACAGTGGGGCACAGCAAAGGGAGAGAATAGCCCAGGGTATCAGGGTACCCTAAGCAGCACCCCATTTTCCACTACACTAGGCTTATGGCTGCTTCACCCCTGGATCCTCCTCTGCTTTACAGGGCCTGATCCAGGCACCATGGAGCCTTCATGCCACCTGGAAGGGACCTCCCAGTCCTGAGAGGGAAGGAGCAAAGGCCTCATAATCTCAACCCTGAACCCTGGGTGTCCATATGCCCTGGCTTCAGGACCTCTCACTGCCCTGAGGTCTGTGAGGGCCGGGGTTCCTGTGTCTGCTCAGTCCCTTGGTGCCGACAAAGTAATAGTGTCATATTTGGGTTTTTAAATAAAAATGAAAGTTTTTTTTTTTTTTTTTTTTTTGCATTGCTGGTGAAGTAGGCTAGAAGAAATTAAAGATAGAAAGGAGACAAAGAAAGCATAACTAAAAACTTCACTTTTAATAAGAATGCATGAGGACAACCTGCTCGGGACCCCCCTTCTTTCCCTCTCTCAGACAGTGGCTTTCTTTCCCCCAGTAAATCTATTCTGCTCATAACCTCTTCTTGTTCCTAAAATTCACTCTTCAGTTTTAGAGAACACGAACTCATCCTATGTACTTTTCAGGTTGAGGGATCATTTTCCCCTTATGTTATTTGGAGCCTCCCTGTATCACTTGGAGGTCATCCACCCGGGATCAGTTATCCCTGCCTATATCATTTAGAGTTTCCCACTGAGATCATTGGACAGAGGTATGAGTTTGTTTTTCTTTCATAATTCTGGATTGAGACTTGCTGAGGTACTGAATTTTATGCTTTAAATGTTGATGTCTTTGCCCATTGCTCATAATTGCTAACTGAGCAATGGTGCTCGTAATCTCATTGGTTGACCATAGTTTTGTCCCACCTCATACCTACCTAAGTGAGTTCCCTTGTTCTCTGCCACATTAGACCCACCCTACCACATGGTTTTCCTCTATAAAAGTCCCTGGAAGAGACAGCTTCCTGGAGACAACCTGCTTGGGAACCCCCTTCTGTTCCTTTCTCTGGAACAGGAGCTTTCTTTCCCCCAATAGATCTATTCTGCTCATGGAAAAAAAAATAGAAATGCAACTTCTAGGACTCAGCTGAAGTTCCCCAAGGAAGCCCCAGGGCAAACATCCTGGGGAGATAGATTTGACTCTTCCCTAAACAGACTCATCACTAAAAGCTATATATCAGCTCAATTGAAAAAGTAAGAAACAGCACAAGCCTGACTCTAAGATGAAGGTAAAGAGAATCCAGAGATTGTCTAAATTACCTATGCATAAAACAAAAGAACTATCTGTCTTAGTTACTTTTACTCGTTGCTGGGACAAATACCCGATACTCAAAATGAAGGAAGGAAAGGTTTATTCAGCTCACAGTTTGCTGGAGGTTTCAGTCCATATTCGGCTGGCCCAAGGCTGAGTGGAACAGAGCAGGGAGCATCCAGTTCATGGCAGCGGAAGAGCAACAATCGCAACAGAGGCAACCGACTAACCAGGGCAGCAAAGAGTGACAGTGAGAGTCTGTCTGTCTCTCTTTATATTATATTCAGGCTTTCTGCCTCAACCTATCCACCTTAGGCCACACCCATAATCCCAGAAGTACTCAGACCCATAATCCCATCCATACTAAAACACATCCCAGTGGATCATGACTCAAGTCTCAAACTCTAGAAGTCCCCACCCCATGACTGCATGAGGCTTTAGGGGGACAACTAGACATAAACCATAACACTGTCTATGACTCTGGAATGGTCTAGGACTCCCCTCTTTGGGGAGGGAGCCCCCTTTACCCCAGGATTTCCACCCTCTTAAGAAAAATACAGATGTTCCTAGTACTATTCTGTGACTACTCCCATTTTCTTGAACGTGGTGTGTACTTCATTACTAAGTCTCTGTCTAATAAACCTGTCTCTTTTGGATGAGTCCGACAATTCTTCTTGAGTTGCAGGAGTCAGCGAACCTGCTGCAAAAAGATGGACTCAATTCCTATTTCAGCTTCTGGATTCTCTTGGGCCCAACCTGGTGACACCAGTGATTGACCCAGAGCCTTGCAAATCAGGGCAGTGCTCTGCTGAGCCCAGCAACAGTATGTTTTAAAAATCTCTTAAACTGAGGCTGGAGCTGAAGACATAACTGACACACTGTGTGTGTGCGCTGGGGATATAACCAGGGCACTGTGCATACCTGAATGTGTGCTCTGGTAATTGACTTTTGAAGAATAGTAACATAAAGCCTGTCCTTGAAATGTAGAAAAAAAAGCATTTTGTGTTGTTTTCAAGTTAGGCTCCATAACCTCAGCACTGATGTTTAGGGATCTCCTTACTTATTTTTGTATAACTTAGCCTAGGCACGAACTTCAATTAGTGCTTAATAGGTAAGCAGTGTTTGTGTTATTCCAACTTGTCAGCACTTTTTTTTTTTTTCTAAACAAGATCTCACTATGTAAACTGGGCTGGCCTCTGCTTTCCAAGTGTTGGAATTATAGGTGTGCCACCATGCCAGGCTCCTCCTAAGCTTTGTGTGTGTGTGTGTGTGTGTGTGTGTGTATGTGTGTGTGTGTTGAGACAAGGCCTTGTATGTATTCTATGTTGGTCTTGAACTCACTATGTAGCCCAGGCTGGCTCTGAACTCTGTTCTTCCTGCCTCAGCCTCCTGAGCACTGGCTTTATGTCTGCGCCTCCATTCCCAGTCTTCCTAGGCTTTTCAGTCAGTTCTTTCACTACTGCTCATGTGAACCTCAAGCACCCACGGTGGAGAGGCACCCACTGACTGGGAAGTTTTGGCTTGGTGGCTCTGGGCCTGGGCCTCATCCATACAGAAGACCAATTTGAGATCCTGTATAGTTAGAGACAGGCTGGGCAGGGGCCCACTTTCTAGGCTGAATCTGCAATCTCCTTGCTTCTT
Organism: Capromys pilorides; assembly: GCA_004027915.1. NCBI lineage: Eukaryota > Metazoa > Chordata > Mammalia > Rodentia > Capromyidae > Capromys > Capromys pilorides. The sequence goes on from PVKN010010049.1 coordinate 4,752, forward strand.
GGTGGCTGCTTGGGTCACCGTGTCCTGCAGCTGGTTCTTCCCAAGCTTTATTTCTTGGCCTGGTGCCAAGGAGCCATGCTTCCTTTTATAGGTCCCCAAGCAAACCTTGTCTTGTATTTCCTTTCTTGTACTTTAAAAAACCCGAGGACTTGAGTTTTATGCTCAGCATTGCAAAGAAAAAGAAAGTAAGCAAAGTTAGGCATGGTGGCACCCACCTGTGACCCCAGCCCTCGGGGAAACTCAGGCAGGAGTAACTTTGCTAGTCTTAAGCCAGCCCAGGCTACATAGTGACCTAGATTATAGAGAGACCGTGCCTCAAAAAACAAACAATACCCCCAAATCCAAAAACAAATTAAACAGTGAGATTACTTTGACACCAATCTAGTTGAAAACTTCCTAGGGGAGAAAATTCAGTCTACTGATTTAGTACAGATGAACGGATATTAAACTTTAAAACAATGAGTCAGATGGGAAGCACAGTGAGTTATAGTCTTGAGGTTTGTGTAACATTAGCACCACTTAAATGTCTTGTCTAAGTCAGCACCCAAACAAAACTTTTTGAGGGAGAGGTAGAAAAAATTTAAAACTTTCCTAAATGAAAGCATTTTTTTTTTTTCAAAATGAGCCTCATGCTTTGACGTGACGCAGATCTTCTGGAGGACTAGACATAGAGGAACGGCCTTTTTATTTCACTGTATTATGGGTGTTCAGTCTTTCTTTTTTTTCTCTTCCTCTTCCTCTACTTTTTCTTCTTCTCCTCCTTCTCCTTCCTTCCTTCTCTTCCTCTTTTTTTGTACTAGAGCTAGACCCAGGGCCTTTACATTGGGTCATATTTCCCAAATTTTGAAAAAAAATTTTTTTTAGTTTGTATTTTGAAATGGGGTCTTACTAAGTCACTAAACTGCCCAGACCGGCCTTGAATTTGTGGTTCTCCTGCTTCAGCCTCCTAGATCACAGGTATGCACCGCCAGCTGGATTTCCAGTCCTTTGAAGTATTCTTTTAGGGCTAGCAAGATAGCTCAGCAGACTCAGTGCCTGCTTAGGGAAGTGCAGGGACCGGGTTTGATCCTTGGCACCATAAACTGTGCTGGCCCTGCCGCTGGACACGTTGAGCGACTACAGAGACTGGGTGTGGTGCTTATGCCTGTAAGCCCAGCACTGAGGAGGCTAAAAATGGGAGGATCACTATTAATCCAAGTTGTGTAGTAAGACCCTATAACAAATACATTAAAACAATTTTTTTTTTCTTTTATTCTGAAATGGAGTCTCCCCTAATTGCCCGGGCTGGACTTGAACTTCTGATTCTGCTGACATCAGCCATGGTAGATGGGATTACACGTGTGTGTACACAACCATGTCTGGTCACTCTGCAGCTTTCATAGTTGCTTTCGTGTGTGGCTCCGTCAGGGTTTTCTATGCTCAAGATCTTGTCACCTGTGAATAGCGGTAGAGATAGTTCTACTTCCTTCTCTCCAGGGATGTTTATTTTCTGGCTCTGACCTCATTGTCTCCACGGAATCTCCTGGACAGCAATGAATAGGAGCAGTGAGAACAGAAGTCCTTGTCTTGTTCCCTATTTTCAGGAAACAGAGTCTTTTGCCTTAGTGATGATTCGGGCTGTGGCTTTTCAAAGGTAGTTTCTTATCTGGTGAGGAAATTCCCCTTTTACTCCTAAGGTCTTGAGTGTTTGTCAGGAAGGACTGCGAGGTATTATTAAACACTTTTCCTGTTAGTACTAAGTTGATCACAAGTGATCTTTCCAAAACAGTTCTTCTGTAGTCCTGAGGATTGAACTCAGGGTCTTTGCACTGAGCTATATTCCCAAACTTTTTTTTGCTTTTTTTATTTTGAGACTGTCCTGCTAGATCCCTAAATTGTGTTGGATTGGAACTTGTAGCCCTCCTGCCTAATGCGCCTCAAATGTTGGGATGACAGGCGTGTACCACCACACCTAGGGAGGAACAGTTTTTAAAAGGCCCTCCAGCCAGTATGTGGCTTCTCTCGTTTTTTTTTTTTTTTTCCCTTCATTTTGCTAGTTGGAGGGAACACTAGTACTCAAATAATTTTTGTTTATTTTTGGAGGGGTGGACAGGGTTTGCTATGTTGTGCAGGCTGGCCTTGAAAAGCCCAGGCTGGCCTCCTCCTCAGGGCAATCCTCCAGCCTCAGCCTCCGGAGTGCTGGGGTTACAGACGTGTGTGGTCCTTTCTTTCTAGACAGACAATACTCACAGGTGATTTTAACAAAAGCGTCAGTTAATGAAAATCACGCAGTGAACGGCGAGGGGCTCTCTCGGTTCTCCTTTTGTCCCCCGCAGCGGCAGCGGCAGCGGGCTCATTTCCTTCCTATTGTCCGAAGCGGCTCTCCTGCCGCGACGACAGAGGTGGAGGCGCGGGAAGCTCTTACGGTCCCTAAGTCCTGGGACATTGAACTTTGGAACTTTACAGATCAAGAGCGTGCATTCCTCTTTCCACTCTTTACTGCCGGTGTCATTCTGCACGTGGGGTTTGGTTGAGTAACTGCATCGGTCATTTTGATAGGGGTCACCGAGAAACTCGGCACTCACTGGAGTCTCCCTTCTCCGATGAGGAATAAACAGTTGTCTCTTAAGAAGTCTAAAACCTTTCTCCTGATCCTGGAGATTGAATCCAGGCCTTCAGAGTCTACTCCCTGCTTATTTTTTTTTTTTGGGGGGGGGGCGCGGGTGGATTGAATCTAGGCCCTCCTGCATGGCAGGCAAGTGTCTGCCACTCAGTTACAGCCCCTGTAATTTACTTTTAAATTTTAAGGCAGGGTCTCGCTGGCTTTCTGAATTGGCTCTGCAGAATTCGAAGTTGCAATCCTGTCTCAGCCTCTCCAAACTGCGCTGCTAGGATTGCAGGCGTGAGTCTTCAGTCCAAAAGACTAAAACTTAAAAGTCCTCTCGAAGTTTTCCTCTGCCTGACCCATCCATTAGCCGGGCAACGGGCGCCTGAGGGCCGCGCGCTGCGGGGCGTGGCCGGAGAGGGGGGGTCCGGGACACCGCGCTCCCTCCGCGTCCCCGCTGCGCCTGGGGCCCCGCCTGCCCTTCCCGCCCATTGGGCGGGGCTGGCGGCCGGTGGGAGGCGCCGAGCCTAGCGATTTATTCCGGGGCCGGACGCCCAGGCAGCGAGAATCCGCGCCGGCAGCAGCATGCTGGAGACCCGGGTGCTGGCCGCGCTGTGCGGCGCGCTGCTTTGCGCCTCCGGCCTCCTGGCCGCCTCGGGTGAGTCGCCGTCGGTGCCCTCCCCGCCGCCCAGGCTTCCCCGCCCCTGTGCCCACAAACTCTGGCGCCCCGACCCGCGCAGGGTTCCTCACGGCTGCGCCCGGAGGGTGCGCGCCCCGCAGCTTCGTTCCCCTTGGGGCCCTGGGCGGGGACAGCGGCCGGGGCTCAGGGCGGGACGCGGGCACTGGGTGACAGCTCGGCCGCCCCCAGGATGTGGCGTACGCAGAACAAAGGAATCCGCTGCGTTGGCCTCTCTTTTGCCGTCTGTAAAATGAGGCTGTGGGTCTGATCCGACGTTCTGGCCGCGGGGAGGATCCGGGGCTCGTGCGGGGCTGCGTCTCCTCCCACCGCGGTCCCCACAGCTCCCTCCCGAGCCGCACTCTGCACGCTGCACCCTGCTTTGAACTTTGTTTTCTTTTTGGAAGTACTGGGGATTAAACCCAAGGCCTTCTCACTGAGTTACGTTCCCAACCTTTATTTATCTGTATTTATTTTTGGGACAAGTTCTCGCTAAGTTGGCCAAGCTGGGCGAGAGTTTGGGATCCTCCTGCATCAGCCTCTCAGCGTGCTGAGATTTCAGGCGTGCGCCATCACTGCCCGGCTGTGTTTTGGACTTTCGCGCCCCCACCGGACTGTGTCGGGTCAGATAAAGGAAAGGCGGAGGAAGCGGCGGTGCAGACTGGCTGTGTGGGGGACCGCCTCCCTCCACCCTCCCTCCCTCCCTCCCTCCCTCCAGTGGCCTTGGCCGCCTGCGGTATCTTTCTTGGTCCTCCTCCCCCTCCGAGCCCCGGGACGATGGGCCCTGCTGCAAGTGCCCCATTCTCTTCGCTGTAGGGTGCTAGCAAGGGCCCCTCAGGCAGTCCCCCATCGTCTGGTAGAAATGGGGTCCAGGGAATCAAGGAAGTCCCGGCAGAGTTCCAGCTCTGTTGTCCTGGGAAATATCTGCTACCGCGGCTGGAGCGGAAGCCTATAGAATCCTCTGACCAGCCGGAAAGATGCCCGGGTTTTCGCCGCCCCTTTCGCCCCTCCCTTCTGCCCTGCCCAGCCTGCGTCCCTAGTTGGGCGAGTTTGTGGAGGGCGATCTGGTTCTTCCGAGGAAGAGACACGGCGGCCACCTTAGGCGGATGACTCCTCCCTTTTCCCTCTGGACCGTTTTTTTTACCCCCACCAGGGAGCAGCCCCGCGAGGGGAGAAAGAGGCGGCCAGGTTCCTGGGTTTAGCTGTCGCCTCCTCCCCTCGGCTGGGTCAGAGGCGGGATTAACCTGCTATTTAAAGCCAGTGACTAATAGCCCTTTGGGAGCTGCCTGAGCTCCCTGGGCTGTTCACGCAGAGGGCTTCCTGCCTGGGAGCTGGACCTGCCGGGGCTACAGGGTTCTGGGACGGTAGGAGAGCTGCTGGCTTGGGCGGGTTTTTTGCCACTCTCCCCAAACGGCAGGTTTGGGTGAAGGGCACGTGCAGCCTCTTAGATCCAGCCCAGCGTGCTCCTGTGTTCTCAGGTGGGGTGATTGCGTGCGTCTGTCACACCCACAGCGCCATCTGGGGGCCGTGGTAGCCTCCCCATCCTTGCTGCTTGCCTCCTCCGCCCTTAGCCCAGTCTCTCAAATGTAGCCTCACCCCCACCCCTCTACCCTGACTTTCCCCTCAGCTTTCACCCGGGTGGCTCAGGAGCCGGGGCTGCAGGCCCTCTCACCCCGGGAGCCCTTCAGGGTCTGAACTCTTTGGGGGCTGCCTGGCCTCATGGAGGAGACTGTATTTTCCAGTTGGGCTGTCTGTGTTAGAGAGGTTGGAGGAAGGCCAGAGGTTACTCATCTGGGTACGGACTCCAAACTCGCCGGTCTTTTTAGTCCTGAGGATCTAACCTAAGGCCTTTGCACTGAGCTATTTCCCAGCCCACTAAAAAGTAATAATTTGTTTTTGTTTTGAGACCAGGTCTTGCCAAGTTGCCCAGTCTGGGCTCAAACTTCTGATTCTCCTCTTTCAGTTCCCCAAGTGCTGGCATCATAGCTACATGCCACTGTGCCTCAAAGAAACTTGTCATTTTTAAGGTCCCTACCACCCTCTGTTCCACCGCATCTTATTTTCCAGCATCTCATACCCCCATGCTTCTGCTTTTCTCTGGAGTGTTGGTCCCTAAGCCCCAGTTTGCCCCTGCCCAGTCTTGTAGACCCAGCTCAAATGTCCCCTTGCTGGTGAACTTCGCACTCCCTGGCAGAGCCCTGTGCCAGAGCTCCAGCTCCCAGGCCACCATGCCACCAGTTCCTGGCCTGCACCTGGCTTCACCTTGGACTACAGTGTACACACAGCAGTTGGTCCCCCACATGTTTATGGAGTGCTTGAGATGGGGTTGCTGTTGCAGGTGACTTCTGTGACTCCAGCATTTGCCTGAACAGTGGCACCTGCTTGTTGGACCAGGACAGTGTCTCCTACTGCCTCTGCCCTGAGGGCTTCACAGGCCTCCTTTGCAATGAGACAGAGAAAGGTAAAAGACCATGCAGGGATTGGACCACTGCATCAACCACCGGCCTCTCCCCTGCTGGGCACTGGTCCCCACTTCTCCCTGTAGCAACTAGCATTCCCCTCCCCACTGCTCCCAAAACTCCCAGGCTACTTTGAAATCTGGGCAGGCCCTGTCTTTGGGTACAGCTGGATTCCCATTGGTGCCAGGCTGTACTAGGTGTTTGGAGGAGGGCACTAAGAGTGGGCAGAGGGTCACTGTATACCAACCCCACCTGCCACTTCGGTCACCTACCCATCTTCTCTGCCTCTTGTCCCCAGGTCCCTGTTCACCAAATCCCTGCTTCCACAATGCTGGGTGTCAGGTCATGGCCGACACCCACCGAGGAGATGTGTTCACCTCATACACCTGTGACTGCCCTCCAGGCTACGTGGGCGTCCACTGCGAGTCGAGTGAGTCCCCAGTGCTGCTTGTGGCTGGCTACAACCCTGGGAGTGAGGGGATGTGGTGATCCTAGAGGTCTTGGGAATGCTCCTGAGTGCTAGGAGCTGTAGACAGTGTCAGGGTTAATTCTGAGGAATTTTGTGCCCGTGAATGCAAAGAAACACATCCTTATCTTTTGTGATCCAGGAGTTCAGTAAATCAGGCTTGGCCTAGATTTGACCTATGACCTTGTCACAGAGATTATGGGGAGAAGGAGGCCTGGGCAGGTTGGACCACCCCCTCTGGTCAGGGGATAGAGGCCCAATGTGTGAGGAGGGACTGGTAACCCTTTTTACCAGCTGGATTATCCACTCAGCCACAGGATGGTTAGGAAGAGAGCCAGGCCTGAGTCCCCTGCCCTGTGGCCAGCTGCCAGGGACTTCCTGCCCCCAGGGGCACGTTGTGCCCAGGATGGGTGGGCGAGGGCTCCATGTTCCCCATATTCAGCAAGTCAGGCCATGAATGTCTGGGGCCAGAGGCAGGTGACCTCTGCTCTCCTCCAGGCAGACATGGGCACGGCTCTGGGGAACAGGGGGTGGGTGCTCGGGCTGAGGAAGTAGGCAGGGTGCCCAGGATGCCCTCCTTCCTCTTCCTCTGCCTCAGAGGAGGCCTGGACTAAAACCAGGCCCTCAGAGCATGGGGGCGGGGCCTCTAAGGCAGACAGCCTGGGAGGAGCTGGCTGTAATTACCTGGGAGCTGAGACAACCATGAGTGCCTGTGTGGAATCTCCCTCCCTGCTGCCTCTTTTGGTTACTGAGGAGGGAACCCAGGGCCTTTGCACAGAGCTACATCTCCAGCCCTGTGTGCGTTTTGTTTTGTTTAGATGGGGTCTTAGTGGGTTGCTACCTTCCTAAGGTCGGGCTCCACCATTCAACCCTCCTGGTCCTGGGATTTACAGCCATGAACTACCACACCTGACTTCTTGGCCTGGGATCTTCCTAGCTGGATACAGTCACACCTAGTACACAGGGTGGCAGGTGACCCTACAGGCTGGGGTCCCTCAGGGTGGCCCTGGGAGCTCTGAGGATTGTCCTGGAGGCAGAGCCCAGTCCCTGGCTGTCCCTGATCTTGGATGCCTGACCTGGCCACTGTTGAAGCAAGAGACAGTGCTGGTACTGAGCTCAGCACCAGCTGTCGTGACATTCCTGTCCCTGTGTCCTCACCCTGTGTGTGCTTTGGAAATCCCTGGAGTAGGAGAGGCCCAGCCTGTTGGCAGGCGAGGCCCTGTTCTGAGTCTTTGGTACCATGTCGCTAAGGTGACAAAGGTGGTGAATGGGACCCACTCTGGGTGGGGCATGCTCATAGCTGGCTGATGGGTGAGGGCCTGTGACTGCACAGAGGGTATAAGGAAACTAGAAAGACATTCACATATCACCCAGAAACTGATGGTTCTGGAGCACCCAGGCAGGTTCATGTATTGCTTTGTTCTGTTCTCGAGTGTCTAAGGTCCTTCCTTTCCCAAGGCCAACTCCCCGGGATACCAAGGCCGAGTGTCACACTGGTGTTCTTCTGCACAGTCCGTTCCACTCCACAGCTGCAGCTGTCCAGTGCAGACCGTGTACCATGCCTCTCCCTGCTGGGGTCTCTGGCAGTGCAGGGTCCCAGGCCTGCTGTCCCTCTGAGTGAGGGACTGAGGTGCCCTGGCGTGGGGGGCTGCACCCTCTGTGTCCTTATTGTCTTGGACTTCCTGAGTGGCCTTGACTGGCTTGTCCTTTCCCGCAGAGTGCATGACGGCCCTGGGCATGGAGAGGGGCGCCATTGCTGACTCTCAGATCTCTGCATCGTCTGTAAACATGGGTTTCCTGGGCTTGCAGCGCTGGGGTCCGGAGCTGGCCCGGCTTCACCGCTCGGGCATCGTCAACGCCTGGATATCCAGCTTGTATGACAAGAAGCCCTGGATCCAGGTGCTGAGGAAGTGCTTGGGTGGAGCTGGAGAGGTGGGAGGGAGACTGCGAGAAGGTGTGTTGTGTTTGGGGGCAGTCGTACCCAGGCCCAGTGAAATGACAAGTGGCCATTGGCCAAGGTCTGGCGACCTCGTGGAGGTGGCTGGTGGTGGCCATGCAGAGGACTGGCTGTCTGACAAGGATGAAGCCTTGGTACTCCCCCAGGTTGTGTGTCTAGGGGCCCCGTGGGCCTGTATCTTGGAAATGAGGTGCTATTCTCCATACCCTGGCACAGGTGAACCTTCTCCGGAAGATGCGGGTGACCGGTGTGGTGACGCAGGGCGCCAGTCGAATAAGCAGAGCAGAGAATGTGAGGACCTTCAAAGTGGCCTACAGTCTGGATGGACGCAAGTTTCACTTCATCCAGGATAAAGACGGCTCTGGGGACAAGGTAGGGCTGATAAGTTTGGTACCCCTGATTGAGTTCTAGGTAGACAGATGCAAGGGTACCCTGAGTGAGTAGCCATGAGCTGCATTTTGGTGTCTAGAAATCAACCAAACGGTTGTCTCCGTGTTCTGTGGTTACAAGTCATAGCTCCACCTTAGAACACAACAGAGCACCCCCAGTGGTGCCAGGTGACCTGCTGGGCGGAGTGGTGTCAGTGGAGCTGGGTTTCATTCCGAACTAAGGGTTGCTGGGTACAGTTGTACAGACTTACACAGCTCGAAAATGTCACTGCTGTTTACAACATGGATGTGGTGCATATCCATGGTTCTAGCTGTTGGAAAATTGTCCTACAAAGTGGCATGTGAAAGAAGTGCCTTTTCCTGACCAGTGGTACTTCTTGGTTAAGTATAAACTTTCGTAAAATTTGGGGGTTTATAGCTGGTGCCCAGGATGACCAGGGAAGGTGCAGGTGGAGAACCCGGGTTGGGGACGGGGCTCCGGGGAAGGGCTGCTGCCTGAGCCCCTCTGGCTCTGCTTAGTCCTAGCTGACCCCAGTCCTGGACCTCCTCCTGCTAGGTGTTCCAGGGTAACGTTGACAGCTGGGGCCTGAAACTCAACCTGTTCAGCACCCCACTGGAGGCACAGTATGTGAGGCTGTACCCCATAATCTGCTATAGGGCCTGCACCCTCCGTTTTGAGCTCCTGGGCTGTGAACTGAATGGTAAGTGTGGGGGCTGCAGCCAGTTAGGAGGGGGCCTTGCCTGCTCCCTCTTTTGTGAGCTATCCAGGGCCGGCAGCAAGCCCCAGGGCCGGGGTCACACTGGAAACCTGCACCATTTGGTCACCTGCCTGTGTTTATGCTGTCTGCCACCTATATCTCTGGGCTGTGGTTAGCCAAGAGAAAATTGTAGTTTCTGGATATAAACCAGGCCCGGTGGGGCCCTGGGGTGCCTCTAGTCAAACGGATGCTGGGATAATGCAAGTGAGTGGCAGGAAGAAGGAGGGAGGAAAGAGACATCCAGGTACTTCGTGGAGCTGGGTAGACAGCTTGGACCACAGGGTTGGAGCTGGTACTTCCTACTCCTGGATCCAGAGAGTCCTAAATGGAAAGTTGGGAGGAACCAGAAGGGAGTAGGTTTTTGCTCAGCCCAGGCAACACCGTTGGAGAGGTTGGAGCCCTTAGTTTGTATTTAAGAGATGGGGCCTTCAGGTCTGTTTTATTGAGCTGCATCGCCACCTGCTGGTCATTGATGGGACTGCATATATGTGGGGCAGTGAAGCAGAGGAGAGGTAGTGAGTACCTCACTGCCTGACTTGCTGGCTTTCCTCTTGTGTATATGTTCCTGCGGATGAACTCAGGGCTTCATGTGTGCCAGGCAAGCACTCTACCACGCGCTGATGTTTGCCTCCAGCTCTCTACCTGTTGTGCTTTTTTTTTTGGTAATACTGGGGATTGGGTTCAGATCCTTTGTACTGAGCCTCATTCTCAGCTTTTTAAATTTTTCTACAGGGTCTCACTAAATTGCTAAGTTGCCTAGGCTGGAGTTGAACTTGTGATCCTCCTGCCTCAGCCTCCCAGAGTGCTAGGATTACAGAAGTACATTCTATTCTTGGTCTCCATCTCTGTTTGTACTTAGGCTGACTCCAGGGCCCACTGCCTTTCATGTTATATTTTAAGCAGTGAGTGAAAGGGAAATTTAGGTACCGGCTGAGAGGCAGAGGTGGGCCCATGGCCTCTCCTCGGGGCCCTGCCCCTCACCTTCTCAGCTCAGCCCCTTTGTCCTTGAAGTCTCTTGTGTGATCATTGCCGGCTCCACTCATGGCCATGAGCATCCCCTGTGGGTGGCGGCGTGGCCTTGCCTCCCAGGGGCAGGAAGGTCGGGTGTGTGTGAGCACAGGGCTGCCTGTGTGTGTAGCAGGGCACAGGAGTCTGCTAACGAGGCGTAGCTAGCCTAGGGCAGGGGTGTAGCTAGCATAGGGTGCCAGGGCGCCCAGGCCCCAGAGTTCTCCTTCCTCTAACTGCTGGCTGCAGGGGTGTCGTCAGGCATGTGGCTGAGCCTTTTGCAGCAGGTCTGCATAGTCAGGTGCTGCCTGCCTCAGCCTCTGAGCTGTCATTTGTAGGCTGGGCAGCTCAGTGGCTGAAGTGGGGACAGCATGGGACAGCTGCGACGGTTGTCTTAGCGTTTGTGAGGAGAATCCCAAAGCCCCATGGTGCAGCTGGGGGTGCTGCGGAGGTGAGGGAGGCGCTGTGGAGTCTCACAGGCGGGGTCCCGAAGGAGAGTAGAGGCAGTGTAGCTAGTGGCCTGGACCTAGACAAGGAGTGGTGGGCTGGGGTTTTGCAATCTTTGAGGCACTGATTGGGGTGAAAGAGTAAAGGCAGGTGGGCTGGGTGAGGAGAGGGTGGATAGGCAGGTGGGGCCTTTGGATGGAGCTTCTTTCTCTTGCTGAGAGGATGACAGCCTGGGTGTGGGGATAGCACTCCTAGTCTAAGCTACTTGGGAGGCTGAGACAGGAAAATTGCTCATGCCTGCAAGTTCAGAGTCGGTGTGGGAAGTGTAAGGAGGCCCTGTCTCGCAAAAACAAAACAGTTCAGGAGCAGTTTAGGATCCATGCTCTCTCTGCTCTTTCCCCTTTGTGGATTTGTGCCCCCATCCTGGGAGCTGCGATCTCAGATGGGGTGACAGCTCCCCTTGCCGGCAGGATGCTCTGAACCCCTGGGCGTGAAGGACCGCACCATCCCTGACAGGCAGATCACAGCCTCCAGCAGCTACAAGATGTGGGGGCTGCAAGCCTTGAGCTGGTCTCCCTTCTTTGCCCGGCTGGACAATCAGGGCAAGATCAATGCCTGGACAGCGCAGGCCAGGTCGGCCAACGCCTCCGAGTGGCTGCAGGTGGGTGTCGGGCACGGCTTCTGCTCCCTGGTCCCTGGAGGTTCTGCGGTGCCGTGCTTTTCTCTGGCTTTCCGCTCGCTTCCTTCCATGGGCCCACCTTTCTCTTTATCTGTTTGCATGTGGGAGAAAGGGTCTGTGTGTGTGTGTGTGTGTGTGTGTGTGTGCGCGTGTGTGTGTGCGTCTGTCTGTCTGTCTTATGGCCAGCGCAGAGCCTCCTGCAGTAGCTGACACAGGGTTGACAACGACATGAGGGTGCCAAACCCAGGTGTCTCAGGCCCCCCTCCTCCCAGCTTGAGCACTGAGCACTGGTGCCCTCTGAGTTGGTGTAACTGGAAGACAAGAATGGTGCAGCCAGAGCTTGTGTTCTAGTTGGGGACACTGAATCCCTAGTTGGCAGTGAGTTGGGCTTATAGGCTGGACCTTGAGCCTGTCTGTCCCAGGATGGTTGGAGGAGGGGTGCTGAGTGCTCAGCTGGAGTAGTGCAGGGGACCTCAAAACGGTCTGTCCCACTGCAGGCTGTGGCCTCTCCTGTCCCTGTTCCTACTGTCTCCTGGTACACAGCTAAGGCAGGGCGGGGCATGGAGTTAGCAGGACCCAGACTGAACTAGGAGCTTCACTAAGGCAATGGTGCTGCACATGGCCAGGGGCCTGGTGTGCTTTGTGTCCGTTTAGTAGATGAGGCAGCTGAGGCCCGAGGCAGCTGAGGCCTGGCCAAGGAGGGAGGGGCCCATGGGTGTGCCTTGGGGCTTCTGCCTCCTTCTGCCTTCCCCGTGGTCCCAGCAAAGGACTCATGGTGATGTCTCCTGTAGGTTGACCTGGGCTCTGAGAAGCAGGTGACAGGGATTATTACTCAGGGTGCCCGTGACATGGGCCACATCCAGTATGTAGCTTCCTACAAAGTGGCCTACAGCAACAATGGCGTCAACTGGACTGAGTACAAGGAGCCAGGGACCACAGACAGCAAGGTGGGTGCCTGTCGCCCCTCCGCTTGCTATGGGGAGGTCTGGCCCCAGGGACCTGAGGGACAGGGGTTGACTCTAGGGTGCCCCCTGCACCCTCCTGCTTCCAGATCTTCCTCGGCAACTTGGACAACAACTCCCACAAGAAGAACGTGTTCGAGGTGCCCTTCAGGGCGCGCTACGTGCGCGTGCTGCCTGTGTCCTGGCATAACCGCATCACCCTGCGCCTGGAGCTGCTGGGCTGTTAGCACTTGCCCGCAGGTCAGGCCTGAGGAGTGCCCTCCCCTGCCTCCTGTGGCCTGCCGCCCTCCTGTCCCCTCCAGTGGCAGTGGGAGCTGGGGATGGAGAGGGATGGACCTTAGAGGAGGCCCCGATGCTATCACCCTCCCTCCTCTTTTCTTCTAGCCCCGAGGCCTCCCATCCCACCTTGTTTCTCAGGCTGTCCGAGGGCATTGGTTGGGATTCGTTAGGCTACTCGCTGAGTCAGGCAGGTGGCTTTTTGGCACCTCCCCGATCCAGGGACCCCGATGCTGGGTTGACACCAGATGAAGTCTCCCAACCCAGGCAGTGGGCCAGGACTGCAGCTGGGTTACACTCCAGGGTGCCTGCTGCCACCCCACTCTGCACCGCCTTGACTTCTCCTCATCTACCAGAGATCCCTCTTGACCCTGTCCCTGGAAAGAGGACAGAAGGGACACCAGGGCTACAGAGAGACAGACTGAAGCCAGCCTGGCACCTAGCAGGTGGGCAGGGTGGGCAGGGTGGCTCCTTGCCCAGGCCACAGGCAGCTTCTAAAATATATCTGTACTCACCACTGGAACTTGACTGTGCTTCCTCATTGTGCGGCATCACTCCTCCCAGGGTATTACTGGGTACAGGCCCCCCACCCACACCCCTGGATTCTCCACCTAAAGCGGCAGGAGGAGGGACCCTGGGACGGGCTCTGACTCACCTCCTTTCCCATCCCCGTCTGGCTTTGCCACAGCTGCCTCTTGGTCCGGGGCCAGGGAGTGCCTGGCACTGAGGCTGACTCCTGGAATGCCGCTGCCTCCTTCCCACGCCAGGCAGACCGTCGGCCACTGCTGGCTTCCCCTCCAGCGATTTCCCCTGTCTCTGCAATCAGGAGCACTGGGCTGCAGAAACCGTTAGGAGCCTGCAGAGCCTGGGCTGCTTCCAGGATTCTGGCAGGCCCGGTGGGGGCAGAGAGGGGAGGGCATGGGGCACTGCTTGATGGGCACTGGGCCTCCTGGCTCAGCGCTGCCGTGGGTGCTCCAGGGCTGGCACAAAAGGGATCCTTTGCCTCCCCAGTGCAGGGACCTGGTAAGCCAGGAAGGGGGTGGCAGCCTGGAAGATCCGGAGGCGCTGACTAACTGGGAAGGTGGCCAGTGAAGCCAGCCCTCCCCTCTCCACGTTCCTGTGCTGAGGAAGGGACCTTCACATTGAACCCTCTTTTGATTTTGAGATGGGCTCTTTCTAAATGGCCCAGGCTAAACTCAGCCTTCTGTGATCATGAGTATGCATCCCCATGCCAGCTTCCTTGTGTTGTGGGTACTGGGGCTGGAGCTCTGGGTCTCTGCGTGCCAAGCAAGGGCTTTCTGACTGAAGTCCACCCCCAGCCCAGCCTGGCCCAGCCCACCTGAGTTTCTAAGATTGTGTTGCTTTGACCAAGCTCTAGGAGCCAAGCCAAGAGAGCACAGGCCACCTCTGGGCAGCAGGAGGTCAGCCACGTGGCTGCCAGAGGGTGGGCGGGGCTGAGGCTGGCAGGGACACAAGGAAAGGCCCAGCCGGGCTGGATGCTGCCTCCTGCTGAGCTGCATGGGTCAGGTTGGGAGTCTTTCTGGGGTTGCTGGCGTCTGCATGAGCCTGCGCCACCCACAGCCCTGCTCTAGTCTCCCCTGGGGAGCAGCAGTGACCCAGTGTAGCTGGAGCCTTGCCAGACTCAGGAGTCTTCTTTGCAGAAGGGAAGACGGAGCCCCGTTCTCATGCTGTAGCTGGTGCTCCCACGACAGGTATTTTTGCAAGCTGTCCTTCTGGGGGACTGGGCAGCATGATGGACATTGGTCACAAGGCTGTTGCCTGGCTTAGGAGGAAGGTGACGTGACATCTTACTCCTTCCTCTCAGCTTTGTGGGCTTCTGACTGTCCCTGTCCTGGGGCTGCACTGGGTCCCCTCATTTTGGCTCCCCCACGGAACAGTCTCCTCCATTTCCAGGGTGTACCTTCCCATCCATGGCCTCTGTCTGCAAAGGCACCTCTCTGGCTAAGCTTGGAACCAGTGTTGATTCTACCCACCCCTGCCCTGGGGACGTACAGGAACAAAGCCTCTTCCACTCCTGCTGCCCCATAACCCCGTGGCTGTCCCCTCTGGAACCTGTCCCTTTGCCTCCCTTGAGAACCCAGGACCTGCTTTCCTTTTCTTCCGTCTGTCCTGCTTAGGGTCGGATCTGTCTCTTCCCTGCAGAGAAACCTTCTCCGGCCCCTTTCACCCGTGTGCCTGCCCTCCCCTTCAGGAGCAGCTCACTGACAGTTCACCACTGTAGTCTTCTGCATTCTGGCTCGCACATGAAGGCAGATGGACACGGGCGCACACGCATGCCCTGTCTTGAGTTGCCTTAGGGAGAGGCTCTGGGACCCTGGCTCACGAGGGAGGTCACCTCTTACTCCTTTCTCTCACCTTTGTGGGCTTCTGACTGTCCCCATCCTGGGGGCTGCGCTGGGTCCCCTCATTGGCTGAGACCCCTCTTAGGCTTCTCTGTTGAGGAAACAGGGCCTTAGGCAGTGTGTGTGTGTGTGTGTGTGTGTGTGTGTGTGTGTGTGAGAAACCACTGTCCAAACAGGCATCCTGAGAGGTGGCACCTGATGGCTACACTGACAGATGCCAGAATCCTAAGGGAGGAGCCATCCCCCGTCCTTGGCGGGAAGCCTGATTGCCCATGGGTGCTGGGGGTGCCCCGACCTCCCCTCCCTGCCTTCACTGGCCTCACCTTCAAACCCGCTTACGTCTGCACCCCTTTCCTCTCCGTGGGGTGCAGTCACTCTTCCAGCCCACATCTAACGGGGCGGGGGAGGTGTACGATAGCCCAGCCTCAGAGGGCTGGGAGGCGCTTTCTGCTCAGTCTTTTTGGTAAACCAGGGTGGTCTCATGGCGACGCCCCCACACACCTGTGCAAACGCTCCCCTCCTACCTTCGTCTGGCCTTCGGACCGGGCCGCTCTCTGGGCAGCCTCGGGGTGGTCCCCAGCCCGCCTGGAAGCTGCTCAACCGCA
This sequence comes from Capromys pilorides, assembly GCA_004027915.1. NCBI lineage: Eukaryota > Metazoa > Chordata > Mammalia > Rodentia > Capromyidae > Capromys > Capromys pilorides. The sequence goes on from PVKN010010049.1 coordinate 20,378, forward strand.
CCACCCCTTCCCTTGGGGCCCAGCCCTGGGAGGGAAAGGGGCGTGTGTTTCTTTAAGGGGCCGGCTCGGCAGGGCTTTGCCCGGCTCTTCCTTCCAGGCCATCCTAGATACCGAAGCCGTCCGTGTGCCAGGGTCCGACAGCCTCAGGACAGCAGGACAGCTGTCGAGGAGTCGGCTGGGGACGGTACGTGGCTCCGGAGCCTTGGCTTCTGGGGCGCGCAGGCGCTTCCTTTCCTCTGGGTTTCCCGGGCAGGGCTGGGGTCGGGGGCAGGGTCCCGCTGGCCTGGACTGAGCTGCGCTGTGATCTGCTGGGGCGCAAATGGAACCGCCAGGCGCGGGACCGTGGGGTGCGTCTGGGAGAGGCCTGGAGACCCCGCAAGGGTGAGACCCTCCCGCCACCTCGACTCCCCCGCGCGCCTGGCTCCGTCGTGCCATCTTGTCCATGCCCCGCAGCCTCCACGCAGCGCGCCAAGCTCTGTCCCGGTATTTGTGAGGGGTGCGCCCGCAGGGACACGGGAGGGGCAGGCAGGGTACAACGGGGAGGGGGGTGCAGAGGCAGGGATTCAGGGTGGGGGTTCCGGACCTAGGGCCCTGGGATTCCTGGACTAGAGACCGCGCTGCCGGACGGCAGAGTCCCGGGTGGGAGATGGCCTCACCCAGGCAGAAGATGCACGGGGATCTGAGGGCAGGCCCTGCCTCCGCAGTGGGGAGCAGCGAGGGGTGCATGCGGGTGTGTGTGTGTGTGCGCGCGCGCGTTGGTGGTGGGTAGGGGACACGAGCACCAGGGTCGCACTTTCCTCAGACGCGAAGCCTTGTCCTCGCCTGTGCTTGGGTCCGATGCCCCTGCTACCATGGGGGCGCACGGTTGCCCTCTGCCGGGCTATGGGCACTTGCCTGCGCCGGTGTGGTGTGACTATGGGCGTGGTGGGAGGTAGCAGGTGGCAGGTTGGGGCACCTGCTCCCCTCTCAGGTGGAGCCCAGCTCCTTGTTCTGCTGCGGAGGGGGGTCTCAGGCAGGTGGTCCCCTGGACGGTAGGAGACTTGAACCTTCTCTTAGCCCAAGATTGCCAAAGATAAAGCCTTGGGTAGTTCGGCACCCTCCATATCCCTAACCTCAGATTTCCCACCAGTGGAGGGGTGTGAGGGGTGTGGGGTACTAGGTTTTGTAAACGGTTAGCAACAGTCACAGCAGTGAACGCTGAGAGCTGGCTCTTGATCCTGCAGTGTCTGTCATGTGCTCTGTAGAACCCGGTGTCCTTTGATCTACAGATGTTTTCTCCCTGGTTCATCCTGACTCATTTTGCTGATGAGGAAAGCAAGGTTCAGAGAGGTTCAGTGACTTGCCTGAGGACACACAGGAAGTGGGTGGATTCAGCACCTGATCCTGGTAGCTCATGGAATCCCAGAGCCCCTGATCTGCCAATCCCCATTAGCTGTTCTTTCCAGAGCACCTCAGGAACTGGATATAGTTCCTCTAACAGAGCTCCCAGCGCAGCCAGGTGTTGTGGCTCTCACCTGTAATCCCCAGCCCTCAAGAGGCAGAGGCAGCAGGATGGCTGCAAGTCTGAGGCCAACCTGGGCTCCATAGTGAGTTTAAGCCAACCTGGACTACATAGTGAGGCCCTGTCCCAAAGAAAGGAAGCTTCACCACAGCCCAGCAGGGGGTGCTGGTAGAAAGCCCTTGTTCCTTTTACTACTGGGGGTGGAGCATAGAGCCTTTGCAAGGAGCTATATTCTCTTACCATTTTTGCTTTTCAGTCAGGGTCTTGCTAAGTTGCTAAATTGCTCAGCTGGCCTTAGGACTTGCTGTCCTGCTGCCTCAGCCCCGCAGAGGCCTGCGATTACAGGTGGGTGCCGCTGTGCTTGGCCTCGTTTTCTTTTTTATGTTGTTTTTTACACATGAGGAAATGAAGGGACAGAGGGAGACACAGGTGTGTCCAGCTCTAGCACTGAGCACCCCCTGCCAGGGGACTTGTGGACCTGGTCTTCGGCTTTCTGGACAGCCCTAGTGGAGGCTGAGGTAGCCAGGGTTAGTGAGAGGAGGCCAGGATGGCCAGGAACGGAGACAGTCACTCTTGACCCCTGCTAGGACTCCGTGCTGTGTTAGCCTTGGCATTCAGGGCTGTGCTTGCCCACACCTTTGTTCCCCATTAGTCTGCTTAGGAGAGGGAATCTACTGTTCAGAGAGGTCAAATGACTTGCCCAGCCTCATCCAGCTAGCAGGCACGCACTGTGGACCCTTCCTTAAAATACAGAAAAAAAAAAAAAAAAAAAGCTTGCCACCTTTTACCATATGAACTAGATTTGTGATTGTACAACAAACTGTAAAACAAACCAAAAAATTATATGTAGTAAATAAGTCCTCAATATGACAAATTTACCCTCAAGGAAAAGAATCTAAAAGAGATTAGGGGAAAAATAGAGAAATAGAAGAAGAGGAAGAGATTAGAAGCAGAGCTAGAAGAAAAGGAAGATCATGCAAACTTTGGGAAACTGGTGCAGAGGACAGCAGGGAAAGAGAAGAAAGAAACAAACAGAACAAAGCAATAGCAACAGCAACAGCAAAAAGCTATTCATATTCACACTCAAATATAAGAACAAGCAATGAAGGAAAAGCAAAACAGAGACAGACAGATAGACAGACACACAGACAAGGTGGGCAGAGTCCTGATCTGTGTTGATTAATTTACTGCAGGGTAGTACAA
>PVKN010010050.1:0-23078 GCA_004027915.1 Capromys pilorides
ATAGTATAACACACTGTGCTCTTTATAACTACTATGGGGACAACAAAATTCAATGTATCAATTATTATGAATGTACTACCAATATGTTTTGAAACTATCATATTGTTATTTCCTATTAAAAATTAAAAATTAAAAAAAAAAGAAAAAAAATAAATGGAATCTTGCTATATTTCCCAGGCTGGCTTTGAATTCATAGTCATCCTAACACAGCCTCCTGAGTAGCTGGGATTACAGGTGTTATACTATCAACTGCAAAAAAACCCATAATTTTTTTTTGGTGGGACCAGGGTTCGAACTCATGACCTTGTACTTGCGAGGAATTATCTCCCCAGGAACTTGTGCCATGGAACTATCTCCCCAGCCCCAACAATATATACTCTTTCAGAAAGTATATATACTATATATACTTTCAGAAAATAAGGGACGCTCTGGGAGGTAGGTCAGTGGCACAGTGCCTACCTGGCAAGCATGAGGTCCTGAGTTCACTCCCCAGTACCAAAAAAGAAAATAGTTTAAAAAAGAAAAAGATCCTTTTTTACAAAAAGAAAATAGGGCAAGAAGAAACCCCTCTCAACTCATTACTCTTCTACCAAAATTAGACAGAAACTTAAAAAAATGAAACCACAGATCAGGGTCCCTCTTGAATGTAGAGACAGTTTGGGGCTGAACGGGGGCACTCATTAAGGTATTAACCAATTAAATCCAGAAATACAAAAAACCCACAAGGGCCAGGTGGGACATTCCTGTGAATCAAACCATATAGGTCGAATAGTCAAAGGTCAGTCACTATGGGGCCGGCGAGATAGCTCAGTGGTCTAAAGCACCTTCTTAGGCAAGCTGAGGCAGTTCGATTCCCGGCACCACATGCTGGGCCAGCCCCACCCCCAGGGCACGCTGAGCAGGCCATAACATAAATAAATATAGATCAAATTCTTAAAAACAAATCAGTCACTATAATTCTCAGACTGAATGAGAAAAATATATGCTCGTTTTCTTTTGAGAGTATGTCTCTGCTTATCATTTTTATTAGTCCACGTGTGTAGGACATGATGTTTACGTTCCTCATGGGGGTTTGGGGAGCAACACAACGCAGCTCAGTTCTCTCTATGCCCCCTCTATCCCCCTCCTCCCTCCTCCCACCTCTTGACCCCCTTCCATTTGCAAAAGATGAGCCATTTGGCTGGGCAAGGTGATGTATGTCTGTAATCTCAGAACTGGGAACACTGAGGCAAGAGGGTCTCTGTGAGTTCAAGGGCAGCCTGAGTTATCTGGTGAATTCAAAGCCAAGCCAAGTGTGATGGCGCATGCCTGTAATCCCAGCACTTGGGAGTCTGAGGCAGGAGAATCGGTGTGAATTTGAGACCAGCCTGGGCTACAAAAGTGAGCTCAATGTGCTCGCTTTGGCAGCACATATACTAAAATTGGAACAAAAGTGAGCTCAAGGCCAGTCTGAACTGCATAATGAGACCCTGTCTCAAAAAAGACACCCCAGAAAAATGATTTGTAGGAAAACAGATGAGCTTGTATCTTGTGTGGTGTCTCTTCTGTGAGAAACCAAGAGCATTAATAAAACCACTTGATCATTTTAATATGTATCCACAAACAGCTTCACTTATCAAAACTCAACAGCCATTCCTGATGATTTTTTCTTTTTTTCTTTCTTTTTGCAGTACCAAGAATTGGACATGGGACTCGCACATGCCAATCAGGGCTTATGCCACTGAGCCATCACCCTGGCCCAGCCATTCCTGATGAAAATAAAAATTCTCAGGAAGGCTTCAGGCTGGAGGTGTAGCTCCATGGTAGAACAAGCGCTGGCCTAGCATGCAGGAGGCCCTGGCTTAGATGCCCAGTGCCAAAACCAAACAAATAAATTCCAAGTGATGTAAACAAAAATTTAATTTGCTTCACATAAAAATGGTCACAGATTTCATTATTACCTAACTTTTTACTTTTCAGATTTTTTTTTTTAGCATCGGAGTTTGAATCCAAGGGCACTGGATAATGAGACCCTGTCCCACTGAACTGCATTTGCTGTTCTTTTTATTTTTTGTTTTGAGATAGGGTCTTGCTACATTGCCCAGACTGGTCTCAAACTTGTGATTCTCCTGCTTCAGCCACCCAGGTAGCTGGAATTACAGACATGTGCCACCATACTTAGCAAGAATTATTATTATTATTATTATTATTATTATTATTATTATTATTATTTTGGTACTGGCAATCAAACTCATGACTTTGTGCTTGCCAAGAATCATTGTTACATGCAATTACTAGCATTTCTATCTGGATATTTTCCTCTGAAATACTTTTTATATTACTATGCATTATTTATTTTTAGTAGCATTAAACTAGGCCTCTTCCAGCAAAAAGCAGATGGGTTTATTTCAGAAGAAACCTGTAGAAATGAGACGAATGCCCATCTGAGGTGAGACTTTTCAGAAGTACAGGATTTTATTAGTATAAAATGTCTTGCTAATCATCTATTAGGCCACCATCAATCATTAAGCGAGGAAATATTTATTATATACTGTGGTGTGCAAGGTGCAAAGAGTGCAGAGATCCTAATCTGTTTTCTCAGAGTCTAGTCTGCTGGCCTGGGACATACACAGATAAACAGAACTGGAATCCTGAGCGCTATACGGTGTCCTGTAATAGAAATCCATACAAAGAGCAGTTAAAACAATGAAGGACTGAGAAATTCCTCTCTCTCTCTCTTTCTCCTCCTCCCTCCTTCCTTCTCTTTCTCTCTCCCTCTCCCCATCCTCCTCACCCTCTGTGGGGCCCAGGGCCTGGCCTATGCTAAACTGCTCTCTAGCATTGAGCTGAAGAAATTCCAACTAGGGAATTTCTGGATTTTCACACACAATTGAAACAAACCAATTTACCAAGCAAAGCTTCTCTAAGCTCTTAATGAACAAAAATTAAGCCCTTAATAGTGTCCCAACATACCAGCACCATTTCCCTTAGGCTATAACCACATACGTATAAACCATATGAATTTCACACATAAAAAAAAAACCAAGCTTTCGATTTTAGAAATTAAACAGAAGTGTCCTTTGGAAATGATTGTCAGATAACTGATGAAATGTATAATCTATCCCTGTTGGTTCAACATTTCTGTCAGAGATTTTTAGGGCCTGAGCTCCTTTATATTATTATTATTATTATTATTATTACCCGCTCAGCCCACCCTGAAGGCAGGGCTGGTACAGCATGTGGTGCCAGGGATCAAACTGTGTCCCCTATGTCTGCCTAAGCAGGCACTTTAGAGTGCCCCGCTATCTCACTGGCCCATTTTTCTAGTTTCGAGAACTGCATCTTTTTATGAATGAAACAGCCACATAGACAGTGATGTGACAGCAAAGCTGGCAGTATGGGATGAGGAGGTTTGGTATATGGGTGTTCAAAGGAAGACAGTCCTCAGTTCAAATTCAAATTCTACTTAGACTGTGGTGGCAAATTAATCAGTTTCTCTTATCTTCAATTCCCTCTCCTGTAAATCAGAGTAACAGTGATGAACTATAAAGATACTGTGAGTGTTAAATACTAGAATGCATGAACACTGCTCAGGGGCACCTGGGGCATGGTCAGTTCTCAGGGCACCAGCTGCTCTGATCATCCCCATTCTTGTTGCCATGGTGATGGGTTGGGAATGCTGATGACAGTATGATTTGTTTTATTGTTGTCGTTATTAGCATAGTGCTTTGGGGACAGGAATAATATGTTTTCTTCTCTTAGACACCTCCAAAAGATGGTTTTGTGATCCCCAACGTTCAGTCAGTTGCAAACGGCTCTGCAAGGGATAGGCAGTCTCCTTTCCGATCCTCTTCCACAAGAAGAAAGAATATCCCAGGGGAGAGAGAGCTTCCACCATGGCGATCCTCTGACAAGCATCCAACGGATATCATCCGGTTTAATTATCTGGACAACTGTGATCCTTTTCTGCCCAGCTCCCAAGGGTAAGAAGCTCCGCATCCTGTTCAACTGCTATTTGTTCAAAACAATTTATGGGCGTTGCAGTAGATGAGAAGGTGAAAATAAAACTTGCTGTGAAACACAAAGGTTTTCAACACAAAGAAACAAGAAGTTATTTTTGTAAAAGTAAGCTAAGAGCCGGGGAGATAGCTCCGTGGCACAAGTGCCTGCCTGGCAAATGCAAGGTCACGAGTTCGAAACCCCATCCCGCAAACAGACAAAAAAAAGCTAAGCATTCTTAGGAAATTTGCATTTGAATTATGATTTATTTGCACTTTATAGCTGCAATTACCTGGCATGGTAGCCTCCTTTGATGTTTTAATAGTAAATTCCAAGCTAGCACCACATGGTTCATTATGGCCACTCCCTTCCTCGTAGGATTTGTGCTTCCCTTCTCCAGGAGTGAGAGGGTACACTCCAGCGAGGCACACTGAGAAACTCACATTTGTTAAGATAACTGATGAGCTCCTGAGGTGGTGGTGGTTGCTGCTGTTATTCTGAGACAGTGTCTCGTTCTATAATTCAGGCTGGCTTTAAACTCACTAAGTGGCCCAGACTGGCCTCGTTCTCTTGGCAATCTTCCTGCCTCAGCCTCCCAAGTTCTGGGATTACAGGTGTGTGTCACCACCCCTGGCTTTCTCCTGAATTTTATACGAAACTTACACACTTGCCACCAAGGAAACTGAGAGGATGGGGTGGCCTGGCACTAGGAGGTGCACACCTGTAATCCCAGCTACTTGGGAGGGTGTGGCAGGAAAACTGTAAATTTGAGGTCAGCCTGGGCTACATAGCAAGACCCTGTCTCAAAATAAATATTTTTTGAGCCAGGCATGGTGGGGCATGCCTGTAATCCCAGCACTTGGGAGACTGAGGCAGGAGGATGGGTGCGAGTCCAAGACCAGCCTGGGCTACAAAAGTGAGCTCAAGGCCAACCTGAACTGCATAGCAAGACCCTGTCTCAAAAAGACAAATAAATAAATAAATAAATTTCATTAAACAGAGAGTTGGGGGTGTAGGTCAGTGGTAGATTGCTTGCCAGCCCATGCAAGATTCTGGATTCAATTCCTAGTACCATAAAAACCAAAACTTAGATCTAGCCGGGCATTGCGGGGCACACCTAAAATCTCAGGTATTTGGAGTGGCTTAGACAGAAAGATCACAAGTTTGAGGACAGCTCAGGCAATGTAGTGGCTACCTCAAATTTTAAAAAGTAAAAAATGGTTAGGGATACAGTTCATTATTATGTGGGTTCAGCCTCTGGCACTACACATAATAGCATTAATAAAGTATAAGAAAAAGATATATCCATCTATGCACACATATGCATAGAGATGATAGATATGTATTTTTCGGACTCTTGTCCTTTCTGAAATGAATAGCATACAGTAATGCATTCACCTTTCTTTATCTATTTTTTTCCTGTAACATTATATCCTGGCGCTCACTCTGAAGTCATCTATAGAAATATTGTGCCTTTCTTTTTGCAGTTCATAGTACTCCATTGTGTGCGGTGCCAGAGCTTATTCAACTGGTTCTCTATTGATAGACGTTGGCTTATTTCCAGTTGAATGCAGTCTTTTAAGTGATGGGGGCAAAGAAGTCAAATGGGCAAATAGCTGTGTGCACCGCCTAAGCTGTAAAGCGATAATTTCTAAGCCCCCCTGCCCACCTTCGGATTTACAGAAGAAGGAGAAGAAATGAAACCACGACCCCAGATTTCAGCCACCAGTCACATGATAAGAAAAACAAACCGCAGGACCGAACTAGGCTAAGAAAAGCACAGTCCCTGGTAAGTATTGCTTCTCAAAGATTCATCACCATAACTGCTTAAGAAAATTGCAACCTTGCTAATCCTATTTGGGAAATGGAATTTGTACTTGAAGTCAGAATCATCCAGTGGCTATTTAAAGTCTGGTCACTGGCACTGACTGACCCAGGGCCAACTGTGAGCCCTGAGGCTTCCCCTTATTCAGTGTTCCTGAGTCTCTGTTCTCTGCTTTTAAGAAACTGGGTGAGCAGAGGGGGGGATGGAACTGTACAGTACTGAAGGAGTACTCTCACTGCCGGTTCTTCTTCTACTGTGTTCTTTGGGACAGGGCTAGGGGCCACCAGAAATCACTTCCAGAGTAAACTTCTCCACCCAGAGGAAGCCAGGCTTTCCAGAGCTCCTGCCACCAGCACAGCGCCATTAGAAAAGTGCATTGGAAATGACTGCAGGATGATAAATTAAGAATCCTTCTTTCTCTAATTAAAAAACAGTGAATTGCCTGCCTAATAAAGCCAGTAATTGTGACAGGGGAACATTATCAGTTTATAGCACAACTTCCCAGATTGTGGTTCTGACCCCAGCAGGTCCCTTCTGGCTCATTGTGAGACTCTGGAGCAAAGTAGCAAACAATACAGATGGGATAGAAAGTTCCTGTACAGAGGTGAGAATTTAGAGAAGGGCCGTGGAATCTGCTCAATGAAAATGAGCGGAGAATTCCTGTCAGCTGGGAGAGGCGTGTGACACTCACGAATAAATCACTTCTATGGCTCTGCCTTAGAGCCTTATTACTCTCTGCTTAAATGTATTTTCAAGTGTTATGTTCCAAAAATAAAGATTAGGAAAATAAGAGAGCTAGAGATGAGTGTTTTAAAATAGAGCAGTCTGTATTCTGAGGCCAATTTTGCTGGACTGAGAAGGTTTATTTTAGACTCAAGTGCAGGAGCCCCAGGGAATGAAGTAGCTTTGAGAGAAGCAGTAAAATTGTCCGTGAAACCATTAATTGCAAAAAAATAACTTTATGAGGCTTAGCACAGGGCCACGGAGACACATTCTTGCTTGGTTTATGTGCCCCCTGGCCAGGGTGGAAGTCCGTGCAAAAATGGAAGTTGAGGGCCATTAAATGGGGGCTTGGAGTTGACGGTGATACCTGCTTACGCATAGACCATCAGCACAATCAATAACCGAGTGTGGTAGCACTGGGGAGGCTGAAGCAGGGGACCACCGCACGTTCAAGGCCAGCCTGGGCTACCCACGTTGAGGATGTAGCGATTGCAGGATCAGCCTAAACTACACAGTGAAACTCTGTCTTGAAAAACAAAAAACAGGGCCGGCGAGATGGTTCAGTGGTCTAAAGCGCCTGCTTAGGAGGGCTCAGGCGACTGCGGGGACTGCAGTTCGATCCCCGGCACCACATGCTGCGCCAGCGCCACCACCAGGGCAGGCTGAGCCAGCCACAAAATGGATAAATGAAGAAACAAACACACACAACAAGCAAACAAATAAATAAATAAATAAAATTAAAAAACAAAACAACAACCAAGCACCCTCCTGCCAAAAAAAAAAAACCCCATGAAACCAAAGGCTAATCAGAAGCCATCTTCAGGCGCCTTGGACATGAACTGTCTGCCAAGTGCTAGCACATTGCTTAAGTTAAGTATTTATTATAAGTTAAAAAGAGAAAACACTGTGCTGATTAAGGCTGGAAGGGAAGTCAGGTAAGTGAAACAAGGACAGAAAGCAATTAGCAGTCAGTACATAAAGTATGCGATTACAGTGTATCTAGTTGTATTGTTTTTCTGTATACACTGACTGTAACAGTGTGTGTGATTATAATTTTGATAAAGAGCATAAAGCCAGCAGACTAAAGGGCCTGCTTAGACAGAGCGTGGGGCCTGAGATTCGATCCCAGGCACCACAAGTTGTGTTGACCCTGCACCTGGGACTCACTGAGACAGTGACCGAGACTGGCATGGCGATGTGTGTGCCTGTAATCCCAGAGTTTGGGAGGCTGAAAACAGGATCCCTACAAGTCTGATCTATGTAGTGAGACTCTGTTTAGACTCTGTACTAAATCCATTTTTAAAAAGAGCATAAAACATAATTTTATTTATTTTATTTTTTTTAAGTTTATTTCATTTTATTTTTAAACCTCATTTATTTATTTATTTATTTGTGTTCTGGCTGGCTCAGCCTGCCCTGGGGGTGGGGCTGGCACGGCATGTGGTGCTGGGGATCGAACCACAGTCCCTGTGGCTGCCCAAGCTTGCCCAAGCAGGCACTCTAGACCACTGAGCCATCTTGCCAGCCCATAAAACATAATTTATTGCCCCCAAAATATGCTGTCATCTTTGATGCACATTTAGGATGTTTTTCTCTGTGACTGGCCTGGCCGCCTGGGGTACAGGATAAGTGTGGCTCCAGTCCCCACTTTCAAGTGGCAGTTTGTCCTCGAAGTAGGCTGCAGATCTTGGAGAAAACAAACAGCCTAGGTGACGCGAGATGATTGTGATGGTGGGGAAATGCTGGCTGTAAGCCGGGCCAAGAAGACACGGGCATCGAGGAGCCCACCTCAGGGTCCCCAGGAGAATGAGGAAGAAGACTCAGAGCAGCGCAGACACTGCCCAAGTGGGCCTCCCGGGAGAAACTCGGGTGCCCGCTCAACAGACAGGCCCTGCATCATTTTGACAGGTGTAGGAGGAAGATTTAGGGAAACGTGGAACACCAGTGTGATGGGCAAGATTAGTGCTATGTCCCCCAGCCCTGACTGAGGCCAGAACACTTGCTCTTATGCTGGGAAAACAGTGCAGGTGACAACTGGAGACACTAAAGCTTTGTCAAGGGGTGAGACTCTGAAGAAAAGAAGAGCAGAAGTAGAAGAGGACCAAGGACCCAGCTCCCAGGGTCACAGCTGTTAGACAAGGGGGCCACGTCTCATTTTCCAAGTCCTTACCAAGAGCACTGGTAGGCGGTTCTGCTGCCGGGACAATGTCCTCAGGGAAGCATTTTCAAATTTGCACATGCGGCTGTGAGCTTGTGTGGTTTCCACTGTTTCATAGGTGTGAGTTTGGAAGGACGGCTGATTTTCTTTTCTGCTCTCAATTCTAGACCAGACTCCCGGGAGGTGGGGGCTGCCTTAGTTACAACCTTCATTACAACTTGCTTCCTCTCACCACTGTGTGCTGCGAAGGACTGGCAGAAGATGGGGTGAAAGCTTAAATGTGATTGTTCATGCTTTACAACTTCTAGGACTTAGAATTTTATAAATATCATAAATCCTTATGATAGTTTAGTTATGGTCTTTTTTTTTTTTTGCGGGACTGAGGTTCAAACTTATAACCTTGCACTTGCCAGGCAGGCACTTGTGCCACAGAGCTATCTCCCCAGCCCCAAGTTATGGTAATAAAGTTCAACATGAGACAGATATAGATAGATAAGATAGATAGACAGATAGATAGATAGATAGATAGATAGATAGATAGATAGATAGATAGACAGACAGACAGACAGACAGACAGATAGATAGATTTTGCTAAACATGCCGGTTCCTGCCTATAATCCCTGTCTTTTGGGAAGCTGACGTGGGAGAATTTTAGGGCAAACAAAGCAATAAAAAAAGAAAGGAAAGCTCCTAACAGCTAGCCCCACAACTCCACTTAGGAAAGGAGGGAGCCATCTGGTGGGGGAAGGTAGGCAGCGAATACATCCTGAGGGACTGGCCTTAGCAGGGACCAAGGGACCAGAGAAGGTGACCTGCTGTGCTTCAGATTGGGAAAAGGGCCTGTACTTCATTGTTTCTACTTCTGGAAGGGGAGGAGGAAGAACGGGAGCAGGTAAGAAAGAGCTCAGAAGAGGAGAAAAGAAAATGGATCATGTAGGGGAGAAGGGCAGGGCAACAGTGACACCATGACTCAGATGAGGATGTGAAGGCCCTCTTCTCTTCCATCTCTGGGAAATTATTTTTGTTCGTGTTTGTTTCTGGTACTGGGGATCAAACTCATGACTTTGCGCTTGCCAGGCAGGCACTTATGCCACTGAGCTATCTCCCCAGCCCATCTCTGGGAAATTCTGCTCAGTTTACCTGCGCAAACAGGAACTTAGAAGTCTAGGAGGCCAAGTAAATGAAAAGCCCTGGGGAAATGTGCACAATGAAGAAATCAGATTTCCTGGGCCCTCAACTGGACTCAGAGCCCCCTACCTGACATCTTGTTTTGCTTTTCTGTTCCTATCAAGGTCAGTATAAAAACAAGTGCCTTTTGTTGCACTGGTCCAGTGAGATTGAGCATCTCACTATGAGGGCAAGTTCCTACTTTCTAGGTCTTGATTTGGTGGTGGGTTTCAAAAAGCTTGCTGTTTCTGAGTTGGTCCATACCCACGGAGCAAAAAGCCTTCCAGCCTGTCTTCTTTCTTTCTTTCTTTCTTTCTTTCTTTCTTTCTTTCTTTCTTTCTCTTTCTTCTTTTTCTTTCTTTCTTTTTCCTTCCTTCCTTCCCTTTTTCCTTTCTTCTTTCTTTTAGTCTTAATTTTTTTCCCAGCCTGTTTTCCCTGATTACCTTAGATAAGACACTGTCACTCCCAGCCTCTGAGATTATCTTCTGCATCTCTTTCTAAGACAACTTTGCTCTGAGCATCCCGATTTCCTCCAAACGCTTCTTCAAGCTCTCTCACTGTTTCCCTCACGAGTTCAAGTAGGAGAAACTCTGCCTCCCGGAGTTTCCTTTATCTACTTATAAATGGGAGTTGTGACCCTTTTAAGTCCTTTCCAGGCCAAAGCCTGGACCTGTGGAGTCCCCTAGTTTTTACCGCCTTGTGCTCTGTACATGAAGGACAGAGCTGTGATTGAAATGACATTAGGCCCCCAAAGAGAACTCACTATGTTTCTTGGGGTTTTTTCATTTTTATTTTCATTAGTGCCCTTGGAGTGCATAACGATTACCTCCTCAGGGAGCTGGTACGCACACAGGACACATCGCAGTTCCTTTTCATCTCCCAATCTCTAGTAATTTTATTTAATAGCATATTTTGTAATTAACGCATTTGGGTTTTCCCCATTGAATACCGTCCTTTTTTTTTTTTTCCTTTGCTATCTAAGAGCACAGACTGGAACCCAGAAAGTCTTGTGTTTTTTGTTTTTTGTAGGTTTTTTTGTATTTAGTGCAGGGTCTACGGGGTTTCACTACATAGATGGACTCGTGGTGCTTCTCCTGTTCTCAGCCTCCCAAGCGCTGGGATTACAGGTGTGCGCCACCACGCCCAGTCTCACCGCTGCCTCAGCGCGCCCCAGGGCCTGGGCCAGCACGGCATGCCAGAAATTGAACCCCAGCTGATTTTCTGTCTCTCATCTTTCTTTCTTTTGTTTTGATTTTTGGGCTGCCCTAAGGGTAGGTGTGGGGATTGAACTGCATCTCCTGTACCTGACAGGGATTGATTGCCCTTGCCTTGAACCACTCAGCTAACCTGAAAGACCCTTCATCTATCTTTCTCCTCTCTCTCTCTCATTTTGCAGTACCAGGGATTGAACTCAAGATCCTGCACTTGCCAGGCAGGCAGTTTCATCTTTTTCCTTAAATGTTAGAAAATAGGATTAACTAGAACCAAAGAATTCACAAAATATTGGGCATAGTGGTACATGCCTGCAATCCCAGCACTCAGAAGGCTGAGGCAGGAGGATTACTGTGAGTTAGAGACCAGCCTGGGTTACAAAATGAGTTCAAGACCAGCCTGAGCTATATAGCGAGGCCCTGTCTCAAAAAGACCAAAAAAACAAAAAAAGTTTCATTTAATTTTTAGGGAAAAAAAAGAATTTACAAAGTAGATTTTATGGAGGTTTCTTGTCAAGCCATCTTAAACATATGTCTTTCAAATTCTGTCACACTCTCCAGGCACTTGCTTTATAATCTCTGTTTAGCCTGGATGTGTAGAGCTAACACTACCCAGGAAATCACTTCTCTGAACCAGTGAGACTCCTGAGAATTCCATTTGGGAAGGAGAGTAAGAGGTTGTTGAGCTTTGTAAAACAGACCTGGGTTCTTTTGTTAAAGAAAAGAACTCTTGGATAAACCATTTAACTTCTCTAAGCCTCAGTGTTGCCATCTATAATGTGGGAATAGTGATTCCTACTTGGGAGGGTAGTAGGCAGGGATAGAGCCAGCACATATTGCGTTTGTGTTCTCTCCATTAAATAATCTCCTACTTTTTACTGTGCTAAGACCATGGATTGGAACTCAGAAAGCCTAGGGTCAGTGCCTGGAACTGCATCTGCGTAGCCTGGGGACTTGGTACATGGTGTACTGGTGTATCAGGTACATGTGGAACACAAGCAAGTTTCCTGTTTCCACACAGATATTCAGCATCTGAAGGTTGCTGGTCCCTCGGATCTGTGATAAGGCCACCCGAGCTTGTGGGAACAGCAGCAATAAACCCACCCCGGATCACCACCTGAGACCATGAGGCAAGCAGGCAGATCTGATGGGGGGCAGCTGGAGACAGCCCAGGTGGGACTAGCCCGCCGCTGGAAGCCCGGGCAGGGCTCCACCCCTTTCACCTTTATCTATCCTTTTTCTCTCATTTTTCCTTCTTCCTGGAGCCAGTTTGCATTGTGTAAGGCCAGGGTGCGGGGCTGGGGGTATAGCTCAACAGTCAAGGATCACCTAGCATATGCCAGGCCTTGCGTTCTGTCCCCAGCCCTGCAAAAGAACACGGAGAAGGTAGGAAGAGTTGCAGCCATGGTGACCGGAAGTGCGTGCTCTGCGTGCCCTTTCCTGTGCCTTCCCATGGGGCTTTGTGCTCTGGCGCGCTTCCTCTGAGGCCAGAAGGTGGAGAAGGCAGCCTTGATAGGGGTTCATTTTGAGAACAAAGAGCAGAAAAGGCCTCCTTGCTAAGGGCCCTCAGGGACCCCTGTGGAGTCTCCTTCTTCTCTTTGCCGCTGCTAAGTGAGCCAGTTTACTTGCTGTATCTTGTTCCTCGTGTTTATCCTGCTAGAAGTAATAAATTACACTTCAGCTGCGGGGAGTCTATCTGCTTCTCTGTCCTAGAACATTCAGACAGGTGCTGTGGGCCTGTTGGTTCTCATTCAAACAGCTTCCCAGCTTCCACTTAAGGTCTTCTCAAAGAGCCATGTCTGAGAATTATTAGTCATACATATATTACTGTTATCATGTTTTATCTTTGAGACAAGGTCTTGCTCAGGTTGGCCTTGAACTCAGGATGTAGCCCAGGCTGGCCTCAAACCTGGACGTGATCATCCTGCCTCAGCCTCCTGAGTGCTGGGATTATAGGTGTGTGCCACCATGCCTGACAATGGTGACAGGTTTTAATTATTGAGACTACTAAGGTTTAGACTCTGTGTGTGGGGGGGAGGGTTGTAGCATTTACGACTGTGATATTTTACCACCAACTATACGAGAAGCCAATTTCCTAAAACATGGGTGTTTTGAAATACAAGGGAGTTCATAAGCATTAATAGTAAACTATCCAGACTTTATGGCCTGGGCCCATTTTGCAACATAGTTCTTTATTTCACCCACTTGGATGGCTGGACAGCAAAGGCAGGAGTCCTGGATTTCGATTTCAAAGCCCCAGCTACAGTTGCTTCATCTCTCTCTGCGGTTGACAGTTTTACCCTAAGTCAAGAGCACAAGCCTTGGGCATCTTTGGAGCTGCGGTGGTTACATTGCCCTCTCCCCACACTCCACTCCCCACACCCCACTCCCCTCTCCCCATACCCCTCTCCCTTCTCCCCTTTCCCTGCTCCCCACATCCCACTCCCCATTCAACATCCCCCCACCCCAACCCCATCTTGCTGCTCATACTTCACAGCCCTGCAAGGTAACTGGACAGATCTGGACAGACTCCCTGGCATAGGAGACCCAGGGTCCTCCCCATAGCATGGCAGACAGGAAAGCCCAGCAGTGGCTGCACAGCAGGGTCAACGCCAGGACCGCTGCTACTCTCTTCCGTCCTCCGAGCCCTTTTCCCAATTCCCAAGTCTCTGATGTACTGCTCAGCCCCTGGCCTGTGCCTGAGTAATTCACAGGGCTAAGTTTCAACTATGTGTACCTGACTCGAATCAAAACTTATGATTTTGTGGTTTTCCGATAATTATATTTAGATACAGTATTATCATATCACCTGCAAAGTGGGTGTCATCTGAAATGCTTTTTTTAACGTATTTGGTACAGGGTCTCACTGTGCAGCTTGAACTCTTAGTGATCCTCCTGTTTGCAGCCTCTCTCTCCAGTGCTGGGATTACAGGCGTGCACCACTCAGCACCCCAGGGGGCAGGGCTGACGAGGCATGTGGTTGGTGCAAGGGATGGAACCACGGGCCCTGAACTTGCCTAAGCTATCCTGCCAGCCCTTGCTTTGAACTTGTAAAAGTATGTGGGGTTCCTGACAAAGGGAAGATTGTCACCATCACCTGTGTGCTTTGGGAGGTGGGTCTTACTACGTTGCCTAGACTGACCTCAAATCCCCAGGCTCAAGTAATCCTCCTGTCTCAGCCTCCCAAGCATGGAGACTACAGACACACACGCACTACTGTGTCTGGCTTTATCACCTTCTTTACCTTTCTTTTCCACCTCACAGAGCTTCTGCACAGATTAAATGAAATAGTGTGTAATTCAGCGAGGGTCTGGCAGTCAGAGCTCTGCAGCTGCTGTTGTTGGTCTTCCTAGAAGAGTGCTATCCTGCAGTTGGTGTATGCATTGATTGAATTTATTCTGTTACTATATTGGATGATTTGTAATTTTTGATTTTTTTTTTTTTTTTTGTATTTAGTGCAGGGTCTACAGGGTCTCACTAGACAGATTAGCCTCTTAGTAATTTTCTTGTTTTCAGCCTCCCAAGTTGTGGGATTACAGGTGTGTGTCACTATGCCCAGTCTCAGTAACTGTCTTAGTGTGCCCTGGGGGTGGAGCGGGCACAGCACATCAGGGTTGAACCCCAGTTCCTGTGTCTGCCTAAGGAGACACTTTAATCTGCTAAGCTATCTGGCTGACCCCTGTAATTATTGGTTGTGCAGTTGAGTTTGTCCAATATTGTTGTGCCTATCAATGATTGTTTGCAAGTGTCCGTTCATAACTTAATGGAAGATAAACACACCCAAAAGAGTCACTAAGCGAGCAAAAGGCCCAGGTCGAGGTGGGTCGTACATGTTTCTGGTGTCTTTCTTTTCTTGGGCGGGGGCTTTCCCAGGGTTCTACCTACTTTCCAGGTCCCTCAGCTTTAGCAGCATCTTCAGTATTCTCTGTCCTTTCTCTGACACCCAGCCTGCAGATAGGTACTTTCTGTTCCTGCCTTGGTCTCTCTATTTTCGCCGTTGCCCTGAAATGGAAGAAAAGAGGAAGCATTAATGGCTTTCCCATTTCCTTGAGTGTTTTGAGACACCAGAGATGCACCACGGTAAGGTGCAGTCCCCACCTGGCTGGCTTCACAGCTCCCAGAGTAAGGGCAGCTCCTAGGGCTCAGGCATCATGCTGGCATCTGTGCTACACAGGGTGGAGCGCATGTGCCTTAGGTTAGTGGGCCCGGGGGACTGCAAGTGTGCACTGCAGAGGGCTGAATCTGTGAGAAAGGAGCTCGGGAGGGTGGATACACAGGGAACTGGAAGACTGCCTGGAAGCAGGTCGAGAACAGAACTCTTCAGAATTCTAGAATTCTATGTCAAAAAGTGTGTCTGCTTATTTCTCTTCCACTTCATTCTGTTTAAAGATGCATGGGCTAGGGAGATAGTTCAGCAGTCTAAGCGCCTGCCTGGAAAACACAAGGACCTGGTTCGATCCCCAAGTACCGCATACCATGCCAGCCATCAAAACCCGGTGTTGTGGCACATGCCTGTAATCCTGGTGCTGAGGAGACTGAGACAGGAGGATCACTATGAGTCCAAGCTGTGTAGCAAGACCTTGTACCAAATAAATAAATAAATTAAAAAAAAAAAAAAAAGAAAGAAAGAAACAGGCCGGGTGTGTTGGTGTACACCTGTAATCTCAACTTTCAGGAGGTTGAGGCAAGAGAATTGTTGTGAGATCAAGGCCAGCTTGGGCTACATAGTGAGTTCAAGGTCACCCTGAACTGCATAACAAGACCCTGTCTTTAAAAAATTACACACACACACACACACACACACACACACACACACACTAACAATACATAGGGATAATATCTCTATTAAAAAAAAGAGTAGTTCAGCTGATAAGGAAACTATCTTTAAATGACCTGGTGCTATGGAGGAAAGATAACCTATTCAGCAAATAGTGTTAAACACTGGAAAACTGTTTACACAAGACTAAAGCTGAGCCCATATCCTTTGCCATGTACTCAACTAAAATCAACTAGATCAAGTATCTAAGCAGTAAAAGAGATACACTGAACCTATGGAAGACATACAGGTAAAACACCTCAACTCATAGGTTGTAGCAAAAGACTTTGTAAACAAAACCCCAGTTGCACAAGAAATAACAAATGGAATTGCATCAAGTTAAACGGCTTCTGCACACCAAAGCAATCAATTATAGAATGAAGAGACAACTTACAGAGTGGGAACAAATTTTGGCTAGCTACACCTCAGATGGAAGACAAGAATCTAGAACATATGAAGAACACATAAAAAATTAAACCACCTAAAATAAAAGACGCAGTCAAGAAATGGGCGTGTGGAATGAACAAACACTTCTCAGAAGAAAAATTGCAGAGCTGCTGCTGGTGGCGCATGTCTGCAATCCCAGCACTTGGAAGGCCGAAGCAGAAAGACTGCTGTGAGTTCAGGGCAGTCTGGGCTACGCAGTGAGAGACCCTATCTCAAAAAAAAGAGGGGGTGGTAAGATAGCTCAGTGGTCTAAAGCGCCTGCTTAGGCAAGCTTAGGCAGACCCAGAGGGCCCACGGTTCAATCCCCAGCATCAGGGGGCTGGGGAGATAGCTCCGTGGCACAAGTGCCGGCTTGGCAAGTGCAAGGTTGTGAATTTGAACCTCGGTCCCACAAAAAAAAAAAAAAAAAATCCCCAGTACCACACACACAGCGCCAGCCCTGCCCTCTGGGTGGGCTGAGCAAGCCAAAAAAAAAAAAAAAAAAAAAGAGGACAAGAAGGAGGAGCCAACAGATATAGGAAGAAATGTTCAGCATTGCTGGCTATTAGAGAAATACAAACTAAAACAACACTAAGATACCATCTTATACCGAAAAAATACCTATCATTAAAAAGTCAAAAAATAACAAGTGCTGGCCGGTTGCAGTGAGAAGTGAACTCTCCTACATAGTTGGTGGGAACGTAGGCTACTACAACCACTATGGAAATCAGCATGGAGATGTCTTGAAGAACTAAAATTAGAAATCCCACGCGACCCAGCTATTCACCTTCTAGATATCTTCCCCAAAGAGCTAAAGACCTACAGCAGTGATACGGGCATACCCATGTTTACATCAGCACAATTCATAACAGCTAAGTCCTGGAAGCAATCTACATACCTAACAGGCAAATGGGTAAAGAAAATGTAGTATCTATACACAATGAAATCCAACTTAGCTATAAAGAAGGACCTGTTTAGACATTTGTGGGGAAATGGATATACCTGGAAAATATGATGATGAGTGGAATAAACTGGACTCGCCGCTGAATATCTATCATTTGAGTGAGGCAAAATACAAGCGAACAGCGCAGTAAAGAATGCTGCTCACATAATAACAAGAGGAAACAAGGGGCATTTCTTTTGCAAGTGGGAAGGGTACGGGAGCCTGAGGGCCAGGGAAGGGAGATGCAGACATGCCAGGTCCAGGAGCCTAATGTCCTTAATGAACATAAACAGACAGGAAGTGAGCCAGGATTAATACCAACAATCAGGGAAGTGGAAAAAGGGGTGGAGGCAGAGGAGCCACAGTGGGAAGAGAATTTTTTTTTTAAACTGACCATGTCCTGTGCTTGAACCTTCTGCACCTGAGAATGTACACTTCGTGGACTACTAAGGTGGAGTTATGAAAAGAACAGAAGGGGCATGTAAGTGACCCAGTGCCGTCCTTTACCAGTCCGGGTGAGGACACGACCGCTGTCAGCGCGTGACAGTGCAGTGGTGTCAGGAGCGCTGAGCAGAGCCACCTGCTGCACTGTCCACTCCCAGAGACAGATGGCCACGGCAGGGGCGTGTGCGTTCGGAGCTTGCTCAGCTCAGGCGTTGTTGGGCAGCACAGAGCATGGACCACAGCCCAGACGGCTGTCAGCATTGTTCATCTGTAAATGGACCATCGGGGAAAGGAAGAAGTGACACGTAATGACATGTGGTGACAGGCACCTGGACACATGCACACGCGCACACACACTCACACTCAAGCACAGAGCAATGGTGTTCACACTGTGCTTCTAACTGTAAAAAATAAAGTAGAGGGGACAGCGAACGACATTTGCGCTGTGGTGTGGATTCGTATACAGTACCTCTGGAAGGATGGGGGTAGTCTATAACCCTGGTTGCCCTGGAAACCAAGGGGGGTGGGGCTTAAATTGAGACTTCAATGTTGAATTATGTAGAAAAGTCACCTATGCCAAAAAAAGAAAAACCTGTATTCTTGAAAACATCACCCAGGAGCTGTAGGAAAGGCCCTGTGGGGAAGAACGCTGCGTGGGACGGAGGGTTAAGGAAAGCGTGCGCTGCCTGGACTTGAGGTGCGCAGCAGGCAAACAGGCCGCTCGGGATTCGAGTTCAGTCATGCAGTGAGGCCATCGCAGAGAAGAGGAGGATCCTGCGAGGTTGTTAGTTAGCGTTTGCACCACAGAAAGCCCAGGCCTGATGTAGGGCCTGAGGTTTTTACCGCTTCTTAGAGCCTGCCTGGTTTACTCTTAAGTGACCTCCTCTTGTCGCTGTGAAAGGCTTACAAAGAAGAGGGTCTGCGAGCTTGTTTTCTAGGACAGGAAGAGCACAGGCTCTGGAGCAGACTCCAGAGACACCTCTGAGGGGAGAGAAACCTAGCAGACCAGCTAGGTGGGGACAACTTGAGGTGACGGGAAGACAGGGGGAGCCCCTGGGACCTGCCGCAACGAGGAGGGAGAGCTGCAGGAGCCTGCCTGGGCCTGCGGAGGGCTCCAGGCTCTGGAGAAAGGGTCGGCTGCTGTGCTGTGCGATAGAGAGCTCTGCCGCTAACCGGTTAGGTCTCCAAGGGCTGCCCAGAGAGGAGGCGACCCCGTTGCTGCCGCCCCAGGCGCCAGGCCTTCTCTCCCGGCCTGTCTCACTCTCCAGTCCTGCGTGCGCTTTTCCTCTTGCAGATCTGGAATAAGCAGGCGCTTATTCCAGGGATCTTAACGCTGAAATCCTCTCGTGAGCAAGGATTATTTATTCTCATTTTTCCTTTTACTCTTTAGGTTTAAGCACTTGCTACTCTTTTGTTAGTTTTTGTTTGTTTCTCCTCCAGACAGAATCTCACTATGTAGTTCAGGCTGGCTCAAATTCAAAGTGATTCTCCTGCTTCAGCCTCCCGAGTGCTGGGATTACACCATGCTGGCTTTAACTACCTGCTACTTTAACACCATGTTGCCCACTTTTTCCAAGACAAAACCACCATCAACCGTGCCAGGCCCTCCTACGGCAGGTGCCAGAGAGTCAGCGAAGTAAATGATTCTAGCTTTGATCCCACGGAGCTCCCGGTCTCCTTAAGAGACAGAGCAGCACACTCAGCTGTGAACGATAACGCCCAAGAGATGGCGGCTGGTCGGTGTGGCTCAATGGTTACGCTCCCGAGGTCTGACTGACGGAGAAATCTCGGAGGTTGAAACATTCGAGCTTCCAGGAAAAGGTGGGCCTCGGCCAAGGAGTAAGGAGCAAGCACTTCAGCGGGCGTGGGGAAGACAAGTGCAAATGCCTATTCCATGGCCAGGCCCAGGGCCTACCTGGGACGCAGGGGACAGCAGTCATGGGCCGACGCCAGCCAGGCCTGAGGCTGTGGGTCGGCAGTGAGCTTTTCCCAGATGAGGGGGGAAGATTCAGAGAACGCTGTCAGGGCAGCAGAGAGGCAGGTGCCAAGTGACTGGATGAGCCCCGTCCAAACGCGCCTCTGAGCTAGGAGGGGGCTGGCAGCGGGGGTGGGTCCACTCTACTGGTCCTCAGAGGTCTGCACACAGTGGGAGCCTGGTAGGACCACCTGGAGGAGGCCCTTCGCCCTCTGTACCGCAAGCTCAGATCAGATCATTCCTGTTTCTTCTCTCCTCGCTCTTCCCCTTACTGGATGCGGCCAGCTGACACCAAGGAGCAATGGTTTCTCAATGTGAGTTCAGGGTGTGTGTGGGGTAGGGGGGACGCACATCATCTGTGAACCCCGAGTCTCTAGAGCAGCTGCAACGTCTCAGCTGTGTGAACTTGGGCTATCACCACAGGGCCTGGCCTGTCCCTTGCTTGCATTTATTTATAAGGTGAAGAGTATTAGTGTCTTCCTGCCTGTATACCTCAGGTGACTGTCTTGGGGTTCAAATGAAACAGTGTCCATGAATGTGCCTTGGAGATGGAAGAATTCATTCGTAGTCCAAGGTGAAGAGTGCATGCAGATGAGGGAGAAGAGGGGGATCGCAATAGGTCCCGTCCAGCCCTGTGACTTCGTAAAGTTGTTTTATATCATCCCAAGAAGTGTAATTAGAAAGCTTTCTTTGATGTTTAAATAACCTCCTTTTATGATACCTTCTTCTCACCTAGATGTCCCTAAGTCCCAGTGTGCCTCTCAGAGCCCCAACCCACTGCGCCTGGCCTCATCGCCTGGGGGACCCCATCCCCCACAGCAGCAGCAGCAGCAGCAGAAGTCCTCACACGACACTCCAAAGACACCCTGAGCTTTGGTCACTCCCTGCCCAGGTTCCAGAAGCCAAGCTGATTTGAACATGGAAAGGACTTCATGGGAAGGACAAGATGCTCTTCGCAGTAGCGAAGTGCCTTCCATGAGGCTCTCCTATTACAGACCTTTTTGGTTTAAATACTTTGTGGTGAATGTGAGGGCTACAATTTTTCAGTAAAAAAAAAAAAAAAAAAAAAGAATTCATGGTACAAACCAGTGTGGTGGTGCACACCGGTAATCCCAGGTACTTGGGAGGCTGAGGCAGGAGGATTGCAAATGTGAGCCCAGCCTGGGCAACTTAGAGACTCCTCTCCAAGTAAAATGAAAAGGACTGGGATATAGCTTAGGGCTGGACCGCTTGCCTAGCAATGGGAAGCTGTGTCTGGATCTCGGGGCACAAACCTTGACAAATGACTTAGAGCACTGAGGTAGGTACTTTGGGGTTGATGAAGGGACACTGGGGGCCCACTGGTAATACTGTGTACTTGAGGCAGTCTCCGGAAGGAAATGACAGCACCCCCAAGACTCCTTGGGCAGTGTCAGGCGGAAGCTCCTTGTCCTGGGGGCTGAGTTTGTGGGGAAGGGGTATGGCTGCGACTTAAAGAATGAGCTGATTTCCTCACAGTTCTGGAGGCCAGAAACCTAAGGCAAGGGTGTCAGTAGGGCCTGTGTGCCTGGCTCACTGATGGCCTTGGTCCCATGTTTTTTCATGGTCTCTTCAGTGTGTGCCTGTGTCCAAATCTCTTCTGTGAAGGATGCAGTCATACTGGATTGCCTCACAGGGCCCCAAGACCTTTTGAGGCTCCCCTCACACACAGTCCCCTCATGAGACCCAGGAGTTAGGATTTTAGCATAGTAACATGCAGGGGACAAGATCCAGACCCTAGCGAGCTTCTTAGGCGCATCAAGAAGGGACAATGAGGCACCTGGGCACTGGCAACAGCAGAAACAGCAAAGGGGACAGAATGGAGGTCCCAGAACCAGCAGGAGCCATTGCCACTGGGGCAGGGCCATCCGTGGATGTGTGCTGTGGTGTGGAGGGCCATCGCCATTGTCAACCAAGACCTTGCAGGGAGGATGAAAGATGCCACCCACCCTGCTCTTCCCCCTCCTTCACCCAAATGGGTTCAGAGTCACTGGAAAACAGGAAGTGTCACTTAACTGCAAATACCAATCCCACACCCTAAGCTAACTTACCTACTCCTGGAGCCATGGCGAGGCCCTCAGAGCTGCCATTCGATGGTGCTTATTTACATAGGTAAAGAGAAACACCTGCTAGCCAGGTTGCACCGACTGCACAAAAGCTTCTGTTCTTCTACTTCAAGACTTGCGTATATTTTGACCAACCTCAGCAGTGTAGCCCAGGACACAGTGGCTTGGGCATCCAAGTGATGACCAGGGGCCAAACACAATTAAGTTACCATTGCTTTGTTGGCACCACCCAGAGTGACACTAACGTGTCCCCCTGCACTGAGAGCTGTGTCCTTCCCATGGCAAAGCAGTGGCCAGCAGGAAGGGTGTCTGTTCCCAAGGACCAAGCTGCATGGTCCATTCCTTGCAGCCGTGGACAGATGTAGGAGCTGGGGTGGCCTGCAGCCCTGTGTGGCTGCCCCTTTGGCCCGGGGCATCCTTAGGTTACATCACGGGCCAGTCACACTGTCGGAAGATGTTTGAACAGGCCACATTGTAGTCTGCTCAGGGTTCGTTGGGGGAATAAACCAAGACCTTCTGGGCCAAGGATCTTCTAAAAGAAAGAAAGCTTCATCCAGTGCCAGCAGTAGCTTCTTGGCATCAGCTGTATCTGTGTATTCTGTGGAACAAGTCAGATGTGCTGCTGTGAGAAATCAATTGTTTTTCCTGTGAATCTGACTTCTGGGCAGGGCTCTGCAGAAGCTGATCTCTGACCAGCCTGCGCGGCCTGGGCCCCTGCTAACTGGGGCGATGCTGCGCTTCTAAGATGGCAGAGGGGCCTGGCGGTCTCCAGCGGTGCTCAGCCTGTTCTTTTCGCTGCTAACTCCTTTGCTCACCGAGTCTCTCGCCTGCACCCATGTCCGGCTCCAGCGCCCAACGTGCCGACTACGCAGAAGGGAAGGTAGCCTTCAAGGAGCGGGAGGTGCCTGTAGAAGCCATGAGGACGTGGCTCAAGATCCTTCATGAAGCAGCAAATACATTATCTGAGAAACAATCGGGTGATGCTGAAGTACCTTCCTCATCGGGAGTTGGCTCTGGCAGATGCCACCTCATGGATGCCAGTGAAGCCTCGCCCACCGCTGCCACCACAACCACCTCACCTTCGCAGGTGCACTTGAACTACCACCAGGATGTCGAGGCTGCCATCAAACACCAGGTCAACCTGCAGTTCTCCACCTCCCAGGTCTTCTTCACCATGTCTTACCTCTTTGACCGCTATTCCGTGGCTTTGAAGAACTTCGCCAAGTATTTCTTTGAGCAATCTCATGAGGAGGAACAATATGCCAAGAAGCTGCAGAACCAGTGCAGTGGCCAGATCTTCCTGCAGGATATGAAGAAACCAGACTGTG
>PVKN010010051.1:0-23065 GCA_004027915.1 Capromys pilorides
TGACAGGATCTTGCTAAGTGCCTCAGTCTCCCTCAGTATTGACATGACAGACATACAACATAGTGCCTGGTTTAGCGCTCGCTTTTTTTTTTTTTTTTTTGGTATTTTAGTACAGGGTCTACAGGGTCTCACTACACGAATGGGACTCATAGTGATTCTCCTGCTTTCACCCTCCCAAGTGCTGGGATTATACGCATGCCCAATAACTCCAGTCTCAATCGTAGGTTCAGCACACCCTGGAAGCAAGGCCAGCATGACATCCAGGGTCCCTGAAACTGCCTAATCAGATACTTTAGTCCACTGAACTATAGCTGGCCCTTAGCACTTGCTTTTTAACATTCCCACAATAACCAAGTACCTTACTGACACCTTGATGAAGGGTTTGAGTTCTAGGAGCTCACTGAGCCTCTTTGGCCTCAGTTTCTTCATCTTTAAAATAGACACAATGGTGGAACTCATACCCTTAGATAAGACTGGATAAATTAATATATGCAAAGGACTGAGACAGCACCCAGTCGCTAGCCAGTTTAAACTTGCATTTATATGAAGGCATTGACTTTTATGGGTACAACTTCATATTTGCCAGAGGCCTTCCTCAATGCTTGTTTAAAATAGGTACTTGGTAAATACACGTTAAAGGTTGGAGAAACGAGGTGAAAAAAGATTTAGTGGAATGCGTGTATGGCCACCTGTTCTCACTACCCAGTAGTCTATAATTCAGGGACAGCCTGGTAAAGCTGGAAGTTAGATGTAATCTCCATGGAGCAGTGTTTCAGCAAAAAGAAGTACTTTGCAATTAAGTACCTTGCACAATAGGTGGGAATACATAAAGATGACAATTCTTTGCTTGAAGTCTAGGTTGGAGAATGTCACACGTGAAGGGCAAGAGACAGGGACAGTAGCAAGAGACAGAATCAAGAGAAGGGCTTAATTTAATAAAAAAAATTTAAACAAGAAAATATACATTATTTATGAGTCTACACAAATAAATAATAAGTGAATAAGACAGAGTCAGGTCTCTGATCTGCCTCTATCCTTCATTGTTGGTAGTCTTGAAATGAAAACTGCAGCTGGAAGTGAATAATTTAGTTTAAAAATTAGAAAGAAAATGAAAAGTATAACGTTTTAGGAGCTGGTACAGTATTACCAGGATACCTTCACACCAGGTTGAATCACCTGATATTGCCATTTTGGGGGGTAAAAAAAATAATGGGCAGATGCTGTCAACTTAAAATGGTTCAATGTACTATGTAACTGACACTAAATCAAAATATATCACCTTTCCTCTTTTTTTAAGCTTTATTTTATTTTTTTTCAGAACAAGAAAAATTTAACAATGGTTGTATTACATATTTTCATCATCAAATCTGTTTAGATTAATAAATATAGATATGTAAGAATGTTTCCTCTTAACAATGATCATAAAACTAAATTGGCCAATTTTATGGCTGTAAAAAATGTTGAGAGGCCTCTAGCTCCTGGTGAATGGGTCAGTGCCCCCCCTAAGAGACACTACATCTTTATAGCTTAGTCTCCTTTTCAGAGTTTGTACACAATAGGTGCTAAATAAATGTGTTGTTAACTGATGGTGTTTTCTGTTCTCTTCTCTCAAAAGTGAGGCCTCAATTTTGGTGCCCTACTTAATTCTGAGACTGCCCTTAAAATATAATTAACTAAGTGTTAGCTTCATTTCAGTTTTTATGATTTAGATAAATCCTTTCCGTTCCTTGTTTGGGCAGCACCAGGAAGCTAATTAATACATTATTAATATATTGTAGAGGCAAACAAGACTCTGCTTGTTTATACAGCCACGACAAGAATAAATTCAGGTCAGAGATATTTTTGCAATTAAGGGAAAATGTCATTATCATAATGAGAAGTTATTGTTTGGTGATACAACTCTGTGCATTAAAGCACGTGATAGTCTTACACACAAGGTGAATGGCAGCCACACAAGCTCTTTGCCTGCTGCTTCCAACAACCCCGGGTCTAGCTAGAGCACCCAGTGTGTCCTCCAAGGAACTAGCAAAGGTAACCTTTAGAGATCCCAGCAATGAAGAGCTTCACTATTATTCATAAAAACGTTTCATGATATTTGGGATTGATCCCAAACTTATGAGCAGGTACTGACATACCTAATTAGGTGGCCCAAAGGGGTTTTCAAATAAGAATATAAAGTGCTTTCATACAGTGGAAGAGATGAGGCGCGCTTGAGGAGCTACAGTGATGTGTTTGGCCTCAGTTTCCCCATGCTTGTTTCTCTATGTTCACTGTTGATCCACAGTTGTGAGGCTCAATGGGATTATGCCTTAAAATGCTTTGCATTTCTTGGGAGAAGAAAAGCCAGAGCTATAAAAGGTATTATTTGGTGTTTGGTAGACCCAGGGCTGCAACAACAGCCACATTACATAAGCAGAGTTCTGAGAAAACAGAATTGCTTTCATTTTTTAAAAAAACAGAAGAACCACAAATGCTTCTATGTTTGGATCCTTGCACAAATCAAATATGTGGGCAAGAGAGGACCCATGAAAGTCACCAGTTTTAACTTCTCCCTCAAAAGCATGGGTTTTTCTCAGAGATTTTTTAGAGCAAAGAACATTCCTGGTGCTGCTAGATTTGTGCTAACAAGATCCTAGCTGCAGGTGAAGGGCTTCTACAACAGCATCATAGTGATGCTAATTACACTTTAGAACAGTTAGGGCAAGAATAGTTCCAAACACACCTGAGGTAATAACTAGTTCTACAGGCAGAAGGTCAACAGTTCAATCAAAGAGAGAGGAAAAATTAGCATATCTTAAGGTGTCCCAGTAGTTTTGTACAAGAGCTCTTACTTAAATCTACAAGGATACTGAAAATACTTATAGAGCTTCATAATTCTACACTTCTGCTTTTAACTCACTAAGGACTGATTGCAAAGAGTACAGTCTGAGGGGAAGAAGCAGCAGACAGGTAAAAGTGAGAAGGGGTGCTGTTAGGGAATTGGCTGGAGTGTGCAGGTGCCAGGACTGCATCCCATGGAGTTAGGAATCATCAGAAGAAAGTTCCTGAGCTGCTGAGAAAAGAACAGAAGCCGTCGTCAATGAGCCAGAGCTTGGCACGGGGTTAGGGCGGCCGGCCAGTCCTTTATTACAGTAGCAACACAGCTTTAATCCAGGCTGACAAGTAATCCCTCAAATGAGTGTGGATCACATCACTACCCACATAATTACAATCTGCTCTCCACAATGCAGGTTTCATAACACTGCCTCATCTTTCCCCACCTTTCTTTCTTTTTTTAATAAAATGCTTTTTAATGAACACCAAAGAGAAGCAATGGAAATTCTCCCCATTGCTTGCTGTTTCAAATGACAGAAGTTCTCTTTCGTTAGAAGTGCATCATCTCGAAAACCATTTATTGAGCACATCTAATGTATTTGGCAATAGTTCTATGGTTAATTGTCTTAGAGATGATACCTTAAAAAGTCAGCTGGCAAAAACTCCAAAGCATTTCCACCTTGCCAACTGATTAAAATAATAAAGCAGCACAAGGATTTTTTTATGTGCTAAAAAATGGTGCATTTGCTCCTCCTTCTCCAAAAAATGGTGCATTAGCTCAGTGCAAACTTGCCCTCTGCACAAGTTCTTTTCAGTAAGGGTCGTATGCAACCTGCATGTGTCACCACTTCACTGGGCACCTTGTTCAGCAGCTAAACTACACTGAAGCTGGGAAGCAAAGAATGACTTATAATTCAAAGTACAGAGTAGAAAAATTCCTAGGCTGGAAGTAAAGTTCCAAAGAAACTTATTTAACTTATAGATCAGAAGTGGTTGTTTTGTGTTTAGTAAAGAATATATGACAATACAGGAAAATACAGAGTAGCCAGTCATGCATGGTAGCACATGCTTCACTTTGGGAGGCTAAGGCAGGAGGATGGCTAGGTTGAGCCCAGCCTGGGCAACTTAGTAATTTAGCAAGACCTTGTCTAAAAAAAAAGTAAAAAGGAGACTGGGATGTAGCTTAGTGTAAAGGCCTTGGGTTCCAACCCTAGTAACAGAGAGAGAGAGAGAGAGAGAGAGAGAGAGAGAGAGAGAGAGAGAGAGAGAGAGAGAGAATTAATTCAAAGAGTAATAGTAACAAATACATCCCTTATAGGATTTTTATGAGTCTATTTAGTAGCTCTGGTCCATTCTAAAGAGGTCCTCCAACTGCTTAATTAAGGACTTTTCCAAATCTGAGACCAGCTTCTAGGATGTCCTAGCTTTTGTAGGACATTTGTGGGCTACAGGATTTTCTCCTTTTTCTTTAAGCCCTTTGCATCTGAGCTGTTGCTTTCTTCACATCCAGAGGTACAGGAACCTCTGTTGGGGCTGCGGCAGATACTAAGACCACCCTTGCCTGCCAAAGGCTCTCAGTTGATCCAGGGAGGTTTGTTCTCACAGGACCATTCTTGCGTAAGATGCACACAAAGAAGTCTCTAGCAGAGAGAAGGAGACTCCTTGTATTTGGGCAGGGCACAAAATAGGGTGTGGGGGTTAGGGCTGGTCCTTCAAGGTTGCCTGGGTTTTAGAAGGTGGTGGGAGGTATAGGGGAGCTGACATAGGGGCGAAGCCTTTGATCCAGAAGAGTGAGCAAACGAAGCGCTTGGAACCGAGTGTATGACGTCGTGTTCTCAACTTCATGGGCATGTTTTAGCTGTAAAAATGGTTGAGAAGCTTCTGGCTTATTGATGGGAAAGGTCAGCATCCCAAATTGTCTAATTTTTCTATTTCAACTATGCTACCAAGCCTTACTGAATTTTTCTATATCATTCAGCTGCCTTTGAAACCCCAAAGTCATATAATAGAGTCATAATTTTCTTTTGGAGAGCAAGTTGCCATTTACAAATTGCTTTTTTATACCCATTACTACGTTTGCTCTATATATCAGCCCTCTGACACCACTGGCTCATCTCCACTAGCTATTTCCTTTGAAAGTAACTACTAGTTACAGAACCTAGCAGCCATAGAAATCAGAAAAATTCCCACTAGCAGCCTTATTGTGTTAGAAGCACAAGCCAGGATGGAGTTAGCAATGAAAGGGGAGGGCTCCAGCTCAGACAGAGACCCAGAGTCCTGGGAGGATGGTAAGATTATGGCTTTGTAAACTGCGAACGATATAGAAGAAAAAGACAAATGCGCAGGGGAGGGGAGAGTTAGCAAACACATGCTCAGTGCTTCCTTAGCCACCCATGAGGCTGACTGTATATCTTGATTTTTTTTTCTTGAGATAGAATCTCACTCTGTAGAATAGGCTGGCCTTGAACTCACTGTGTAGCTCAGGCTGATTTCAAATTCATGGCAATTCTTCTGCCTCAGCCTCTCAAATGCTGGGATAACAGGCCTGTGCCACCACACCGACTGGCTGTACATCTTGAGCAATTCAAATGTTTCAGCATGCCAGTAATCCTAGCACACTGAGAAACCCAGAGAGGAAGGCCCAGAAGTTTGAGCCCAGTGTGGGCAACCAAGTGACTTAGCGAGATCTTGTCTCAAAGTAAAAATTTAAAAAGGGCTGGGGAAAAAAACAAAAGGGTTGAGGGTATAGCACGGGGTGGAGGTGAGGGGCCCTGGGTTCAGTCCCCAGTACTACAATAAATGAAGTAGAATAAAATTTCAGAACATAGGTGTAGGAAAAGATGAAATTTTTTATAATATGAGAAAATAAAGAGCTGGTTCCCTACCTGGAAAAGGAGGATCTCATTTGACATATCTGTCTCCGCTGAAATACCCTATCTATTGTTATGTTAGTATGCTGTTTTTCAAAGCGTACCCTAAAATGGTGCACTTTAGTAACTGCTTTCTAGAAAGGAAAACAACCAGGACCCCATTATCGCTGCAATCTAGTGGGCATAAATCTTACTTATGTTGGAGGCATCAACATATCCATTTAGCCTGCTGCCAATCAGTTTACTTTCCTACTTAGAAACATGACATGAAATAAAATTAATCCAGTTGCAGCAAAGTGAGTGCATTCAGTTGAATAAATCCTCTTGCCGCTCATTTGAGACACAACCCTCATCGTAATAGACTGCATCCTCCTGAACTGAACAATGCCTTTATCCTGGTATTATTCATTGCTGAATTCACATCAGAGCTATTTTATGTGACCGTGCATACTTTTGTCCTTAGGTGAGGGTCAGAGTGAAAACAACTGCAGAACAAACAAAACGTTTCAGTAGAACTTAGCCTCAGGACCATAGCTTAGACTAAACCATAAGCCCAGCCAAGATCGACAGCTCCTGGGAGACAGTGAGTGAGTAACAAAAACCAACAAAGCTGTGAATATTCTTTTATATTCTCTCTCCTTTGTGTTCAGTGGTCAAAAAGGCAGTCTGAACACAGGATACTTTTCATAAAATACTTTCTGCGGGTGATTATCACAAAGGGGGACATGAGAGCAGCCCCAGAGAGTGAGAAAGGTTGGAGAAAGACTCTTCGGACCATGTGCTACGTGCATCTGAGATTCTGTCCTCTGAGAAGGGAGTTTGCAGTGGTAGAGGGTGACAGTGTTACTTGTCATCAAGGAATGTTTGAAAGTGCACCGTGTGATAGAGAAGGCTGGAAGAAAGCCTGGCTTAGATCCCAGTGAGGGGGATGTAGGGTCAAGAATGGAGAAGTGGTTGGTGCTTTCGATGGATTAGAAGGCACTGATGGGTCCTTGAGAAATCTTCCTCTAGAAATTTTAAAGTTGAAGTGTAGCTAATCTTTCCAAACTGATTTAGGTGCCCTGCAGGAGGAAAATGACCTGCACGACCTTCAAGTTCTATTCCCATTCTTACTGGTGGCACTGTGTGGCCAGGGTCAAGACCTGCCTTGCTTCTTGGCTACCTTCTTCCATGGCCGGGAGCACCTGATCCTTACTGCTAGCCGAGCTGACTGTAGACTCAGCGCTAAGCCCTTCTGCACTGTGAGGAGGGATTTAAGAAGCTCATGGAGCTGAACACTCTCTGCTGACCCTGCCGCAGCTGGCCTGGTTCAGAGGTGTTCCAGTTCTAGCGAGCAGGATTTTATCTTGCTCCTAAGTCACTTCTTACTGGATTTCTCTGAAATCCAGTGGGCTATGCCTATGCTAATACCAGAAATACTTTTGTTTTTTCAGGTTTTAGGTGATTTTGAGATCTTAACTAGAATCTACTCAAGGACAGAAGCCTTCTGTCTCTTACAAATCCACAGCTCCCCCCAGCTTTCCTGTAGCTCCCACCTGACCTCCAGCCCTGTTACGTAAGCTGAGTATGTCCCTGGACATATCCCCTCCTCAGGCCCCCCCCACACCCCATCACTCAGGTCACTCAGGCTATTTTCCTATAACATCCTATTTGTGATTGCCTAGTAATGGTGGTCCTTCTCTTGAACTCATATACCTTTATGACAGGTTTCCTCAACTTTTAAATTTTTTTTGGGTGGGGGGCAGTACTGGGAATAGAACTCAAGACCTTGTACTTGCCAGGCAGGCATTTATGCTGCTAAGCTATTTCCCCAGCAGGGTTTCTCAACGTTGCTGCCATTGACATTTTGGATGAGTTAAATCTTTATTGTGAGGACCACCCTATGCTTTGTAGGGCTTTCAGCAGCCTAAATTATAATTTTCAACAATGTCTCCATTGCCAATGTTCCTTGTGGGGATGGAGTGGGATAGTGGAGCCAAGCTCTACCTGGCAAGAACTCTGAAAATAAAGAAAATGTTAAAGCCTGTTACTATTTTTTTGTACTGGAAATTGAACTCAGGACCTTCTGTTTGCCAGGCAGGTGCTATGCTGCTAAAGATCTGTATATATATACTGAGGATTGAACCTGGAGACTTTACATTAAGCCAGATCTTTTTCCTTTTTAAAAAAAAAAAAAAATTTTGAGACAGATCTTGCTAGGCCATTTAGGTTGCCCAGGCTGGGTTCAAACTTGCAATCTTCCTGCCTCAGTCTTTCAGAGTGCTGGAGTTAAAGGCATGTGCCACCATCTCCAGCTGAAATCTGGTAAAATTTTAGAACTCTGCACTCTTACTAAGCACCACATGGGATTTTACAGGGTACTTTTTTCTTTCTTTCTTTTTGCCAAACAGGGGATTGAACTCATACCCTTGTGCTTGCCAGGCAAGTGCTTATTCTACTAAGCTACCACCCCAGTCTATACAGGGTACTTTCTATAAGAACACAAGGGAGATGATGGGTAAAATGGGTGAAACCCCTTCATCCTAGATCAGTAATTCCAAGACTTTATCTTCATGCATAAGAATCATCTGGAGAATTTTTTCAAGTTCAGGTTCTGATTCTAGAGGTTTGAAGATAGGGCCTGAGAGTCTCTCTCTGCCTCTCTCTGTCTCTGTCTCTGTGTCTGTGTCTGTGTGTCTGTCTCTGTCTCTCTGTCTCTGTCTCTGTCTCTGTCTCTGTCTCTCTCTCTCTCTCTCTCTCTCTCTCTCACTTTTTAGTTCATATGCTGAAAATTGGACTTGAGGTCCTTGCTTCTAAAAGGCTTCTAGGTAGTGCTGATTCTACTGGCCCTGGGATCGCACTTGCCACACCAAGTGTGGAGGCTGAAGGTCCTAGTCACTAGTGACAGGTCAGGAGAGAGTACCGTACTCAATAAGATCACAAGAGCAGCATTACAATTTGCACTGGAATGGCAAACTAGAAGGCTTTGGATGTTTTCTGAACCTTTCTGTAGTGAGTAAAACTGCTCATGAAGTTATGTTTAGAAATGAGACATTTCTAATTAGCTTGACAGATAAATATGATACAAGTTTCTTTTGAGCTCTTTGCCTTTGCTGGGAGTGAAAATCTAAGAGTAATTTCTAAGAGTGAAATCTAAGAGATCTAAGAGTGAAAATCTAAGACTTTTAGAGATCTCTAAAAGTCTGACAGAAACCTCAACTTCAAGGTATTTGCCAAATTTGTGTTACTGACTAGGGTTAGGATGGACGTGGGGGATGGGATGGATAGAAAAGGACCACAGGGCTGGGGTGATAGCTCAGCAGTCTAAGTACCTGCCTGGCAAGTGCAAGAACCTGGGTTTAATCCCTAGTACTGCATGCTGTGCCAACCCTAAAACCTGGCGTGGTGGCGCATGCCACTAATCACAACACTGGGGAGGCTGAAACAGGAGGATCACCATGATCCTGGTCTGCATAGTGAGACCCTGTACCAAATAAAAAATATTATAGAAAAGAGCCACTTAATTTTTAAATTTTCCTATAGTGTAGTTTATCATTTAAAAATACTTCAGTTCCTTTACTTGCCATATGAGTACAACACTGACCCCATTTCCTTACTAATCTAGAATGGTATCCAGAAAAAGCCTTACAAATCCTTAGACATGTTGGAGACTCTAGGAATTTGAGAAATCCCTAGAGTATGTGAGGTTTTATGAATTTGGCTCTGGTTGTACCACAGCCAATCCTAATTCACATACACTCACACAATATGAGAATCATTTTTAGTGAGTCTTCAATGAAGAAATGCTTTGTGGCATTTACTCAAGTTACAAATAATTTTATGCAAAAATTACAGTAATGTCACATGTTGTTGCAACACTAAATCAGATATCTCAGCTCTATCTTTAAAATAGTTGCACAAGTGAATGCTTATTATCTGTAACACATAGTGATAAGTATCATCGTATCTTTTTGAAATACACTCTTCCTCCTCTCGTGAACTATTACCCTAGAGTAACATTTATCTGGGGCCTGATAGATGTCTAACTAATTGTTGTAGGTTCTCAGGAAGAAAATGACTACCGTGTTTGTTCTTAGTTTGCATCTGGGAAGGCAGAGGCCCTCTGGTTTGTCTATGGAGGCAGATTTGTCCAGAGTTGCAGATGATTTATGGATAGGAAAGAAAGAAGAGAATTCTGGCCCTTTTGTAGCCAGGATCTATTGTGAGATCAGTTATTCTGACGGGGAAGGAGAGCTAATATACTAGCTCTGGAATACTTTGACAAGCTGTTATCAGTATGATCAAGTTTAACAGGGACAAATGTTATCATGTTTAAACTTCTGTGCCTAAAAAGTCCTTTTTATGTTAACTGTGTTAAGCATAAAAAGACCTAGATCTGGCTTAGTAGTGGGACATGGGAACTCATGGGTTTTAGGTGAGAATAATTTCAGTATGAGTCAGCAATGTGATATAAATGCCAAAAAGGCAAATACAATTGTGGACAATATTAATAGAAGGGGTATAGATCAAGGGAAGAAACCATGCCATGGTGCTCTGAATTGTCAGACAACTCCTGCAGAGCTCTGTCCTATTGTGAGTATCGAGATAGAAGCGGGGTTTTAAACTGGAGTCTATCCAGAGGTGATTACTAAAATTATTGGCAGCATGAAAGCTGAATCACAGAAGTGGTTAAAGAATCAAGGATTTTTATGCTTGAAAAATGACCTTGAAGGATGTATTTTGAAGTGGGGAAGAACAGCCCATTTCTAGTGGCAGATTTTTTTTTTTTTTTCCTTTTCTTCAGCAGCACTGGGAAACAAAGCCAGGGCCTTTGCATTGAGTTGCATTGCATCTCCAGCCCTTTAAAATTTTTTTTCATCTAAAGACACGATGTTACTAAGTCACTAAATTATCCAGGTTGGGCTCAGACTTGCAATCGTCCTGTTTTAGCCTCCCAGAGTAGTAGAAGCACTGGACCTACCACTGTGCCCTGCTGGCATGGAGTTTGATTTCTGGATGTGGAAGAAAAAACAATTCACGATGGCTTTGCTCTTTGTTGTTTGTGAACTAAGCATCTTTGACAAATAAGACCCTGCTCTCTCCATGGCTTCCTCAAGGTGTGAAAGCCTGCAGATGTGTTTGCACCTCCTTGCCAAGGCATCTCCCTCTGCCTACAGGTGTGCCTCCTCCAAGAAGCCCTCTTGAAATCCCCGCCTTGAGCTGCTTGCTCTGTCATCTCCTGGCCCTGAATTTTGCTTTGCAGTAGCATTTTCTTTTGTCTGTTCTGGTTTCCCTAGGGGATTGTTAGTTCCTTAGGGAAAAGGGCCTTATTATGTTTTGTTTTTATTATCCTAAATATTCTCAGTCCATTTGGGTACCTGTCAGTTAGGGACTGAGGGAATTTCTGCTGATGGTAGCCAAAAGATAAATGAGAGTAACCAGACAGGTAATTTTTTTATAGCATCTACATGAGAAAGCATTATAGTGTACTCTCTTGATAATACTGAATTGACCCTTCATGTTGTGAAATAATATGAACTGACAAAGTCAACTCTACAATAAATCTTATTTTCTTACATCTTAATTTTAACATGGAAGCTGCATGTCTGTGCTAGAGAAAAACCAGGTCTACTATGTAAAAGCTCCATTGCTTTTGCTCCAGGTAAAGGAAATTTTCCTCCAACTAGGGGATTCCTTGACTTTACACTTTTCCTTCCTTTATTTTTAATTTTTAATTTTTATTTTTTGTATTTTAGGGAAAGGTCTACAGGGTGTTCAGGGTCTCACTACTAGATCGGACTCATAGTGATCTGCCTGTTCACAGCCTCCCAAGAGTTGGGATTACAGGCGCGCCACCATGCCCAGCCTCAACTGTCCTCTAAGCGCTCCCCAGGGACGCCGTCAGCTCAGCAGGCCCAGCGATCCAATCCCTGGCCCCTACACCTACTTGCAGGCATTTTAATCCACTGAGCTATTTGGCCAGCTCTTCCTCCTTTACTTATTTTGATATTTACAGGATACCAAATGTCAAATCACAATATTGGCTCATCTCTTGTCCATAAACGAACCATGATCTGTTTAAAAATAGTAGGACTGGGAATGTAGCTCAGGGATTTGATCCCCAGCACTGAAAAAAAAAAAAAAAATTCCACAGGATGACTTCGTTTAAATAAGAAAGCACTATGTTATGCATTTTGCAAACGAGTTGCTGCATATTTATATTTTTCCAGAGATATACAAATTCTTTGGGGGTAGCAACAGTTGAACCTTCTTAAGTCTCCTATACAGTGCTTTAAAGAATGGAATAAATTTGCTCAAGGACACAAGAGTGGAGAGGGCACACTGAGTCATTCATGAGACTCAAAATGGAATACCTAATATAGAATCTCCGTTCATGCTCCGTCACTCTCATCACTGGACAGTACTACCTCCCACAGCCCAAGCTCCTGATATGGTACAGAGCACATGGTGTGCATATCAGTAAGAAGTAGATATGATCCCTTTTGTCAACTTGAAGTCCATTTAGAAAACTTAGAAAGCAAAAACTGAGAAAAAGAGCCCCAATTTCCTACTATCCCAGCTGGCAATCCTGAAGTGAAGAGCCTACCTTCCTGCATATTGAG
The DNA here is from genome assembly GCA_004027915.1 of Capromys pilorides. Lineage (NCBI taxonomy): Eukaryota > Metazoa > Chordata > Mammalia > Rodentia > Capromyidae > Capromys > Capromys pilorides. The sequence continues at coordinate 12,287 of PVKN010010051.1, forward strand.
GTAGCCATGCTGCCCATGACAATAGTGCTAGGCTGAAAGAGTCCCAGGGCCAAGGAGGAGGAATAGTTAACATCCTTTTGTAATCTCAGAGCTGCAGGCCTTCTCACGACTCTCCAACTGCCACAGCCATTAAAGGACAAACGTCCTAATAATGAAAAATCAGGTGGAAGGTTTGGTATCCTTCAAAAGGAATAATCTCTTTAGGAGGAAGGATCTGTCAGTCCTCAATAAGCCCATCAACATTATTTATTCTCATATCACATGAGGAACGCCCATGTAGGATAATAAAAGATGGGGGTATGTCGGCCCAGTGCAGAGCACAGGGTCAGATATAATGACTGTAAAATAGCCAGCCCTGCAGCAAATGAGGCAACCAGCAGAATGACACACAGGCAGCCCACAAAAGCATGAGTGCTACTTACAGTTTCTAATAGGATATGGAGCCTGCAAAGGAATCCAACAAGAATTTGAATGTCACCAGCTCATAGGATCTACAGGGAAGGGTGGAAGGTCCTGTCATCTGAAGCAGAAAAATCATTTTCTTCTGTTGTGCATGGGGTAGGCGGGTTTTAGAAAACAGAAAACCAAAGGGCTTCGGAGAACACCCAGTCTGATCTCTCAGTTGACCAAAGAAGAAACTGAGGCCCAGAGAAGTTAGGTGACTTGTTCAAGGTCACAGAGATAGGTAGTTTTCAAGGAGATTCAGAACTGAAATTAGCAGAAGCCTGCTAAGGGTTCCCACAGCTTGAAATGCTGTGCTCAGAGTAGTGTGGGGGAAAGGGCCTGGGTCACCACTTCCCAGGCTTGGGGCTCTGTGCTGGCAGATGCTCACAAAATGACCTTGAATAAGTAGGGTAAACTCTTCAAGCTCCATTTCCCACTCTGAAAATGAGAGGTAAAACATGTGGTCTGTCTACCTCAGAGATCACAGCTAGATCAAATGAGATAACGCAGGCAAGCTCTTTTTACAGCAATATCAGGCTCAGTCTACAGAAAGGAGAATTTTCCTGCTGAGCTTCATAGGAATAATTATAGTACAGGAATGGGTAGCAGGGAAATTTTGTGTAAAGTTGCATGAACTAGGATGAATACTAGGCACAGAGCTTTCCTATGCCTCGGACCAGTTTTCACAGCTTTCACCAGCGTGTCAGATGTGTCAGGAACACACCCTTCCTCCAGCCATCTGACCACCACCATTGAGATCATATGCTGTATCAATATATTTACGATCAACTTAAAAGTCTGGTCTCAGGTATTAAATTTTGACAAGTTTCTTAGGTTTAACACATGGCACTGATTCTCCTACTAGCCTTACTGATTTAATAATCCATATTATTACAACAAATCTATTTTGGGAAAGAGCCTTTTCAGTCATCTGACTTCCCGTTTTGTTCCCTAAAGAGCTAAAGTCTATGACCAAAAAGTGATGAATAGAAACCTGAAATTGCAAATGAACCAGGCTTTTTTCCCCTACTTGTGTACTTCTCTAATAAAATTTTCTAGTTACTTTGAAAGATTTTTATTTAAAATCATATTTAACAAGAGCACTGTCTACTTATTAGTTACTGAGTTCCCACAGAATTCTCAGCGGTTTGTTTTCCCATAAAGCACTAGGCAAAAGACACAAATCATAAACCATTTATAGGCCAACATATTTAGGTTGGGGAGTATAAAGAAAACAAATGAAAGAGTATTATTCATGACCAATTGATCAATTAGGCTGCTTTTCATTAAAAAACATAAAAAGGCAGAACCAATTTAGTAATGACAGTGTTGGAAATGCATAAAAACATTATTGCTGCTGGATTTTTTTTTTCCTCTTATTTTTAGTTTTCTTTAGAAAATTACCCTTGAGAGCTTTCTATAATGACAATTTAAGGAGTGGATAAGAGTTGGAGCAGTGCTGAAACTCTACTGTAATGCTAATGAGGGTGCAGGGACCCGATACCTAATTTGCAGGGCTTTTTCTGGATACAGTTCTGTGTTTCAAAAGTCTCAGACCAACTTCTGGAAAATCTGAGCAGATTCAATAACCAACCAAGTAAGCTTCCTTTCCACACCAGTCCTCTGTCGTCCAAGGAAACCCAGCGTAGTCTATAAATCTGACAAGGCAAATACTCTTGTGTATTACTGGTAAAATCTTCTCTAGAACAGGTATGTGAAAAATGAGAGAGATGTTTTTTTCATCCTGACTCTATCAAAATATCATCTTCCGCCTCAAGGCTCTGAGGTCTTATAACTCCCTCTTCTATTATTCATTTCAGGTTTGTTTTTTTTTTCCATCTTTCATTGCTTTACTAGTTCTCCTAATCTTTTCACTTCCAACTATTTTATGTTTTAAGTTTCTTGTATAACCTTAAGCTATATAAGTGAAGTAAGTCTGTATTTATCTATGCTTCACAGAATGCTTTCTCCTCGGACGAATAAACCTTACTGTGTGCTCTGGTAGCAACGCTAAGAGATTGTCAGGGATGTCAAACTTGGGCAGGTGTGTGCTGTGGATTCCCATTCTATTCCATTTGTGTCGCTCCTCATTCTGTATACTAGTCGTCAAGGGAATATTCTGAAATCAGATGGACGGCCTAGGTTCTACAAAGTCCTGTCTCGACTGCATCCTAACTGCATGAACTTGAGCAAGGGACTTGAACTCTTCATACCTCAGCTCCTTCATTTATGAAAAAAAGGGAAATACAAGCATTTTCTTCACTGGGCCCAAAAGAGAAGTCAATGAGCTAATTATCTATTGGCAAAATATTAATCAATGCATGGCTAGCGATAGTAATGCAAACTATTTGGTGAACTTGTATACGTTATTTAATTTTCAACATAATCACCATGAGATAAAAACAGAAAGACTGAATATTTGTCTAGCTCATTCAGCTAATAAATGGAAAGCTGGGTTTAATCAGAGGCTATCTGCCTCCAGAACAAGTAGTCAATGTTACTTTTCATTATTTTCTGAAATTGTGTCCCCAATAAATATTCATAGCTCCTGCTGTTGCTGAATTTAGGCCTTATTCTTCCTCAAAATATGTGTGGTCACCCATGAAACAATCCACTTAGGCAAGAATTAATGCCTGAAATCAGGGTGAAAAAGTCTGTTGAGAAATAGTTTAGGATCACAGGGCCACAGTGTCACCCCTTCAGATGACAAGCTAATTGCAAAAGAGGGAAAAGCACCTTTCCAATGAAAAGTGAGTCCTACAAAAAACTCACATTCTTGAGTCATGGAGCGCAGAGTAAACTGAAATCGTGTGCTTCCTGACACAGGCAGCATGGAGCGTCTTGTGGCACCTTGTAGCCAATGTGCAGTCAGAACCTCATCATGCTTTGGTGCTAACTTGGCATTTAATGGAAATATAGGGGGTAGAAGAATAAATTAGCTATAAAGAAGAGCCAATTTAGAACACAGGGCATTTTGAAAAGCAGCTGACCTAACTTTAAAAAGATGTGTAAAGCCCAAATGCTTTACATCGCTACATTTACATTTACCTACATCGCTAGTCCTTTAATTTTTTTTTATTTTGACATGAAATCTCACTAAGTCATTATATTGCCATAATTGTACTCGAATTTTTCATTACCCAGCCTCAGCCTCCCAGAATGCAGGAATTACAGGCATGGACACTGTGCTCTGCTAGGTACTGATTTTTTTTTATATGGTATAGAAGACATTTGGGGGACAAATGGGGAAAGTTAGGTCTAGTCCATTGCTAAACATCAGATGACCTTAAGGATTTACTGTTTATCTTCTTAGATATAACGTTGGTGTTGTCATCATCTAGGAGAATGTCCTGATTCTTTGTCAGGTACTGAATTATTTAGGATGGGAATGTCATTTTATCTGAGACTTACAAGTAACTCAGAAAGAAGTATGTATAGATAGAATAAAAAACCAACAGCTGTTGAACCTAGGTGGTGAATGTAGAAGTATTCATTGTACTAATATTTCAATTTTTCTTTGAATTTGAACATCTTATTCACTTTCTTCCTAAAATAAATGTCTTATATCTTCTCTAGAGAGCATGTAAGACTTTTGTTATCATGTACTTTGTAATTATTTCTTTTAATTCTCTAGAAATTTTGTCTGTAAATGTATATTTAAAAAGAAACCTACCCTTAAAAATTATTCACACATTTCCTATTGACTCAAGTGTATTGAAAGTTAATATTAACGTTGAAGAGAACTCAGTGCTATAAAAGGATGTGGCACAAAATGCTGGCACTTAGTAATTGCTCAATAAATGCTTGAAAATGTTCACTTATTAAAAGAGGCTGTAGCTTGTCCTGGAAATTATCAAGTGGGACTCACACATACACGCACACACATATTTATGAATAAAGAGGGGAAAAAGCAAGTACACATGAGGTTGGCTTTTTCTTTTACGGGTTGGATATGCCAAGCAAATACTTCAGTTGGAGAAAACAAAGGCCAATCTACTCCTATCCTTTGATTTGAATAACTAAGCTTATGAAGATCCCTGAACAACATTTGAGTTTGTTTTTTGAGAGCAAAGCATGAAGAGTATGTCTCTAGGATTTTTCAGCAGCAACTGTTACTTATTTAAGAAGTCCTGAAGGAATCACACTTAATGACACATTTTTCAATAATTTTAAACTTTCTTGATCCCAGGAAAGGGGCACAGTCTGCTCAAGTTCAGGCACGAGTCCATGAAGCCATCAACACCAGCAGGTGCTATTCTCTGGGAATCAACAAATATGTGGGAATTAGGATCATTTTCAGCTCTTCCAGAAGGGAATGGTTCTAAAAAAGATGGCTTTAGGCAGTAAGTGAGATGCATTTTGTACAAGAGAAGGCAAGAAAATGATCAAGAGTCAAAGAAATAATTAATAATGATATCATCTTGCATTTTCGTAGTGACTTTTCCCTGAAGTACTTCATCTCCATGTTAACTCATTTATTCTTACAATATCCCTGTAAGGTAGACTCAGAACAATTGAAATAAAAAAGAAAAGGGACTTTTCTTGAAGGCCTAAGTCGTGGAAGATATTCAAAAGGATATTATATTAGCAACAGAGATACTTCTTCATTTTGAGCAGATCGATTGCCTCCTTCCCCTTTGCTTCAGTAAAGTCATTTTAGAAAAGATAAAAGGTATTACAATTTAGGGAGAATAAGATTACACTTTATTACATGGGAGACAGTCAAAGTTAAATCCTGATGGTAGTTTTATTCAACAATATAGGGCCCTTTCTCTTTTCCCCCCCAAAAAAAAAAAGTTCTTGAAAAAGGTATAAATTTGAATTTTTAAAAAATTGAAATCTAAATAACAAGTGATTATCTACATTGCATTCTTTATTAATAGTGGATGCTTTGGAAATGGGCTCACATTTAAATTATTCTAGAAGTGCTAAGTTTTATATATAATATTAGGTTATTAAAAGAGAATAAATTAAACTATTTTTTTTCCTGAAGCCAAAAAGAAAAAAGAAAAAAAAGCCCCACCCCACTCCAATCACAAGGTTCCTCAACTTGAAGTTTCCTATCCTCAGGTAATGAGCACCTGATACTGGGCTTTTAGATCCTAAACATTCTGTTTTTCCTAATTTGCCTAGGGATGTATATTTTCAATAATGTGCAAAATTAAGTTCCATAGACTTTTGTAACAGGCCTAATCCAAAGTGCGCAAATACAATAATTTTTAGGTTAATGAAATCTTTGATGTATCTTTGTATTTGTTCTTCATGTTTAGGAGTGGCTAGGGACAAAAAGCATAAAGGAGCTATCTCTAGATGGCTTTGAGACTGCTACAGGGATATAGTCTAACTATTAATAATGAGGCAAACACAGATGACATTCTCTTCAAATGTATCTTAACATAAAATTTTCTTTTTGTGAAAGAACCTGCACTGGTGATTCTTGTAAAGGCAGCAGATACTAAAAGATCTGAACAAAGAGAAAAACCCTGACCTGAGTGTAGCGTTCATTCATTGCTGCTCAGCCCTCTACCACCTCCTGCTCCCCGATTTGAATTAAATGAGGACTGCTGTGAAGTGGAATTTTCCTTCTGTGGCTCCCAATGTCAGAAGCCTTTTCCAGAGATGTCTTTGAAGGCAATTAGTGGAGGTTCTCTCACGAGCTGAGTTAGGACCAAATCCTCTCCAGTTCATTTGATAGAAGCCAAGTCATAGCCCCACAAAGATTGACACAGCAAATGGTTTAGAGACCTTAGCTGACAGACCAAAAGTATTCAAAGTAGTGTTAGAGAGCTCATGAAATTCACTTTAGCCAGATTTGACTACTCCAGGGAACTCTGCAAATCATAAAACTGCTTAAGGTTCCTATAGGACATGGACTGGTGCTACATAGTGACATACCTTACAGAAGAGTAGAGGTTGAGTTTGTATCTTGGCTTTGACACCGAATAATTAGAATCCTCTCTTGTAAGCAGGAAGATGAATTCAAACATCAAAATGACTGCATTTCAGAGGAAAGATCCACTGTGTGCTGTCTTCTGAGTACCCCGCGAAAAGAGGGTGCAACTTACAGACCTCTTTCCCTCTTACTCTCGCCTCCAAACTACCCCCCGCCAGCCCTGCAGTCTTTAGGCAAACCACACAGGAACTAGCAGATACACGGCTGTTCAGAGTTGGGTGTGAGCCTTAGATTATGTGGTTTTGTTTTCTTGCTGTCAGAGTTGAACTAAACTGCAGAAGGTTCACTGAAACACTTTTGCTTCTTTATGTTTGGTTTCAGTTTTAACAACATCCCTCCTGAACACTTATGTTCACATAAGAAAACGTCTAACCCTGGATGTGTTCCATCAGCAAGCTGCTTCTGGCTTTAAGGAAAATCTTTATTTCTTTTTCCTTAGAATATCCATGCATAGAAACAGAGAAACATGAAGATTTCCTGGGGGAACTTATTTAAAACCATTCTTGATTATCACAAACTTAAAAATCTCAGAGTAAATACTTTCTTAGCCCATATTATTCTTAGCTCATCATATGATGTAAGAGAAAGAAGAGGAAGGAGAAGGAGGAGAGGGAGAAGAAAAGGAAGATGAGCTCTAATTGTAGGTTTGTCACTTTCCGACATGAGTAAGGACTGTCCTTTAGATTTCTATTTTAATTTAATTTTAATTAATTAATTTAGTGGTCAACGTCTCACTATGTACTTCAGACTGGTCTTGAACTCACAATGTAACTTAAGCTGGCTTCAAACTCACAGTGACTCTCCTGTCTCAGCTTACCAAGTACTGAGATTATAAGCATGTACCACCATGCCCTGTCCTTTAGATTTCTGGGTCTTTGGCTGCTATTGAGCAGGTGGGACTTGAGGCTTTCTGGGCTTTTTAAACCCCACTCACTGACTTAGAGTTTTGTCACCTTCAACTTCTTTAGGTCTTACCTTCAAAGTACTAGCTCACCCTCCCCCCATACCAACTGCAGCCCGTGGAGGCCTCTTCCTTTCTTTTTCCTCTTACTAGAAAATAGGTTGGCAACATACATCTTTGCACAAAATTTTTATATTGCTGCTTGCTAAGTGGCATCCTTCAGACTTCAGAGACTAAGCCTAAGATGAAGAGGGAAATGTTGGCTCCCAGGGTTGTATCTGGCATTAATCCCAGGGATGCCAAGAAGGAGGGTTTCAATTTGGGGTGCTAAAATTTAAATTTATTCTGTATTTCTGCGTTGTGAAATGGCATCCTTTTTTATCACTTTACTCTTTCACTTAGAAACCTTGCTCAAGATTAACTTTTTAAAAACTTTTTTCTCTGGTTATAATGGCTTTTTTAACATTCTTATTAAAACAGTAAATAAACCTCAGACTCAGCAAAGTACCCTGGTCATAGTAGGTGCTCAGCATTATATTAATTGAATAGGTTAAAGGAAGTAAATGGATATTCTTAATTCCTTGGTATTGCGATTTCATTTTATTAATGCAAGTTTCTCAAATCTAAGTTACATCTGAACAAGATACCCTCTATTTCCTCACGTTACACAGACAGAAGTTTAAAGATAACATGTTGCTGATTTTTAAAAAGATAACGTCTCAACGCTTGCCTTCAGAGTTTACATGATCCAAGCACCTTCTTAGATCCCATGGTTACACGAAACAGGTGCACGAATGAGGTTCTGAATACCAAAATCCTCAGGCCACCATCTTTATTCTTCAGTAGTGCCCAAGCCAGAGGTCTGAGGAATAGAACTTCCACAGCTGAGAAGCGGAAAGGAAGACATTGTGTTTAATGGTGCTGTGCAGAAAGTATCAGGGAGTTTTCAATTTGCACCATAGTGAGTAGGCCAAGCTTCCACAGGGCACCATTCTCTTTCTCCCAGGAGCAGAACAGAATCTTTTCCCTTACAATTGTAGAGTAGAGAAGACTCTCAGAAGAGAAACTGTTTTGATACGAACTATTGATTGGAAGTTCCCTGGGAGAGAATCAAGCCCCGTTGGTGGCTTGTTTCATAACCACTCGGCAATTGAGTAAGTGCAGAGGCAGAGCCTAAAAATAAAGACCCTAATGTGAGAATGTCAACATTTAGTCCTCACCATCTCAGACACTCAGAAAAATAGCAGGTAGTTGGGAGGCTTCAGGAATATGTGAAATTGCACTGGTCCACAATGGAGAAAGTTCTTTTTACAGCCATACTTGTCTAGAACTTTCAGTGATTCTTTTTCAAGGGTCATTGCTAATGCCAGAATTTTTAAAACATGTAATTATGCTTAATTTAACAATATGGCAAAATTCGTATTGCTGATTCAGTTGTGTGGATTCAATAGTCTGTTCTCTTTTCATTTGTTGAATAAATCATCCCATTCCACTGGGATGGAAGTCAGAGAGAGGCAGAACAAGGCCTTTGGGTGTGAATTGGGAGCAAAGGGACATGTTACAACTCAGGGATGATATGACCTGAGTTGGGTTTTAAGTTTTAAAAGGATTCCTCTGACTGTTGTGTTAAAACACAACACAACAGTGGGAGGCTACTACAAAGTCCAGGTAAGAGATGATGGTAGCTTGGAACAGGGTAGTGGAGGTACTAGATTCCAAACTTATAAGGTTGGATCACAAAGTTTAGAAACACTGATAATATGACTATACTGTATCTTTTAGATGAATTGTGTTTTGGGGTGCAGCACCAATAATTTTTTTTGCCTGAGGCGGGCTCACCCTGCTATGGGGGTGGGGCTGGTGCAGCATGTGGTACTAGGGATTGAATCTTGGTCCCTGCACTTGTCTAAGTTTGCCTAAGCAGGTGTTTTAGACTGCTGAGCTGTCTTCCCAGCCCAATAAATCATTTTTTATTCAGACTTGGCAGCCAACCTGCATTTCGAAGGTAATCTGGTAGGACAGTGTGGTGAGAGAGAGGAAGAAAAGAGTTTAAATGTTTCCTACATTCATGGCCTGAGAAACCAGAAGAAAAGATGTCTTGGAGATCTGGCAAGAGACTGGTGGGGAGCATGTCTGGAAGACAGGAACAGGAGTCTGGTTTTAGATGGACTAAATTTGAGATGTCTATGATACATACCGACAGGACAGTCAAGCACATCCAGTACACAAATTTTGAGGTCCAGAGAGATTAGGGAAGAGAAAACCTTGTGAGTTGTTGGTACAGAAGGGGATTTGTAGCCATGACACTGCATAGCACCACTCAGGGAATGAATGTAGCTAGAAAAGACAAGACAGAGCAGATCTCTTCAAAGTTGAGAGGTCAGAGAACTGTGGAAAGAATGGAGCAAGGAGGCCAGAAGAAGGGGTGCCTTGAAATCAAGCAAAGCAAATTTTCTTCCATTTTATAAAAACTCTGAGCTCAGAGAATTAAAGGGGGAAAGCACCCAAGAAAAGTGTTATCATAGGCCCATTGTTGTACCTGATAAATTCTGTAATATCATAACTAAATTGTGCCCCCAAATAGAGGAATGCAGATAAGAAGAGCCCCTATCCTATATCACTTTAGCCAGGATAATTCCACTAGATTGGTCACACCTCACACCTTTGCTGAGCCTACCCAACTGCCTCCTATAGGGCGACTCACAGTCTCTGGTCTTGTCCTGTTCCTAGCTCTATCTGCCACGTCTGTATGCTGACTTCTCTCAAGTCTGGGAACCTAGCTCCAAACCCTCTCCAATTCCCCTTGCGCTCTCACCTCCTGGGCATTGTTACTCTCTCCCTGGCTCTTCACATGGCAGATTTTATCATTGGGACAGAATCTAAATCATCTTCCCTGCAAAGCCTGTGCCTCCAGTCTCATCCTGTTCCTCAACTTGGTAATCAGCAGCTACAGACATGGTGGCAAAGAAACTGGAGAGTTACTGCAAACTCTTCCCCCTCACTCACGCATCTATTTGGTTGGTGTCAAGACCCCAAAATAGGCACTTTATCATTACATGCAAAACTATATGTGTCAGGGAGCTGGGGAGATAGCTCCTTGGCACAAGTGCCTGCTGGCAAGTGCAAGGTTGTGAGTTTGAACCCCGGTCCCGCAAAAAAAAAGTATATGTGTCAGAGGAGAGTGTGCAGAATGGAGTGCCACACTGTACCCATACCAGTGCTCTCCCCTTTATCTGCGGAATATGACCCAAAAACTCCAGTGGCTATATGTGCTACAGTCTTTATTCCTTCTATGGATACACCTATAATAAAGGTGCATTTTTTCTTCCAGTTCTTGGGGTTGAACCCAGGGTCTTTCCACTGAGTTACCATCATAATCTTCTTCTTCTTCTTCTTCTTCTTCTTCTTCTTCTTCTTCTTCTTCTTCTTCTTCTTCTTCTTCTTCTTCTTCTTCTTCTTCTTCTTCTTCTTCTTCTTCTTC
>PVKN010010052.1:0-23075 GCA_004027915.1 Capromys pilorides
ACAGATATCAGTACATATAGTTAGTCAGGGTGGAAATTTTTTCTGTATCTTGGTCTTAACCATTCAGCAGAAAAGTCTAATCATGAGGTATTAAATAAAAATAAATAAACCACAATATAATTCTTATGGCTTATATCTAGGTATCCCCCCAAAGCCTCATGCAATCATGGGGCAGGGACTTCTAGAGTTTGAGACTTGACTCATGATCCACTGGGATTATGTGTTTTAGTACTGATGGGATTATGGGTCTAAGTATTGCTGGGACTATGAGTGTGGTCTAGGGTGGATATCCTAAGACAGAGAGCCTGAATGTAATATAAAGAAACACAGAGAGAGAGAGAGAGAGACTCTCGCTGTTGCTCTCTGTGCCCTGGTTGGTCGGTTGCCTCTGTCATGATTGTTGCTGTTCTGCTGCCATGAACTAGATGCTCTCTGCCCTGTTCCACTCAGCCTTGGGCCAGTTAAATATGGACTGAAACCTCCAGCAACTGTGAGCTAAACCTTTCCTTCCCTCATTTTGAGTGTCAGGTATTCGTCCCAGCAACGAGTAAAAAGTAACAAAGACATAATATAGTGGAAAAAAAGACCCTAGGGTCCTGCATGAATGTGTGTCCTACTTCTGAACAACTTCTTATCCCCTTCTCCCTCCACACCTTCTCATCTGCCCCTTGGGCCCTAACTGCTTCTCCCTCTTGTGCGCACAGAGCTGTCTTCCCTTTGTTTGAACACGAAGCCCCGCCCCCCACCCCAGCATCCCCATCTTTTTTTCAGCCCATATGGCACTCTCCCTAAGAGACCTCCTTAGGGAAAGAGAACTGTTAAGTAGACACCCTTTGTCTTCCCTGTACCTGATGGCATTGCAGCTGTGGCCCAGAAGTCCTATGAGTGGCCCCAGCCTCCCCTTCTCCACACCGTAGTGGCGTGACCTCAGGTGAGCTGCCCATGGTCTCAGACAGAGGCTCAATTTTCTCACCTGTGAAGTTTTGTCTTTTAAAATTATTTATTTGTTTATTTGGTACAGGGTCTCGCCACACAGCTTGGACTCCTAGTGATCTTCCTGTCTCAGCCTCCTCAGAGCTGGGATTATTGGGGTGCACCACTGCTCCTGCTTTCTTGGCTGGTCTGGTTCCTCAGGGTTCCAGGGCTGGCATGGCAGATGGTGCTGGGAATTGAACCCAGGTCTTTGTGCTTGCCAGGCAGGCACTTAGACTGCCGAGCTATCTCCCTAGCCCTTACCTGTCAAGTGGGAACAACCTAAACTTTTACATTCATGGTGCGGAAAGATGCTCACCTCCCATTGTGGATGTGAGGATGCTCCACAGTGTCCCCAGTGCTGTGGCAGCATTGGCTATGAGGCCTTCACCAGGCACCAGAGCCAGCCTGCTTACCAGCATTCTGATAGGTTAAGGAGGCCTTGTCCAGAGCACAAAGCACACTGCCTCCTAAGCTGCTGTGAGCATCTGGAGCCCAGCTGAGACCTCAAGATCCAAGACTGGAGAACAATCTTCTCCCTCACCCTATCTTTCCCATGGTGGGTCTGTCCCAGAGGATGAGATGATGGCATCTTGTAGCAAATGCCCATCCTTCCTTTTGGAGTAGCTTGCTCTTCCCCGTCCCAGAAGGCTTGGCATGACACGAGTTTCTAGCCACCAGGCTTCCTGAGTTTGTTAATCCTACCCTACATGAAATTCACTGTCTTGGTACTGCTTCTTCAGTGTGACTGAATATCTGAAACTCAGTAATTGTTATGGTTTGTGTCAAATTGTGCCCTCAAAGCCCCATTCAGGCATGGGATGGGCTTTTAGAGGTTGTGATTAACTCATGACTCAATCCTGGGATTATGGGTGTGAGTGCTGCTGGGATTATGGGTGTAAGTGCTGTACCCACCATGAGCCAGACAGTCTGGATGCAGCATATGGAAGGAGGAGAGGCCTGCTCTTTGCTCTGCTGCTGTCACCACCACTCCTCCCTTTTCCTCTTTGATGTTTTCCATCACCAAGAGTAGCTGCCCTCTGCCATGCGCCATGCTGCCTTGGAGCCAATTGAATATGGACTGAAAGCTCCACTATCTGTAAGCTAAATAAACCTTTCCTTCCTTAATTTCAGATACTTTGCCCCAGCAATGATAGAATAACTGACACAGTAATTTATAAATTAGAAACCTACTTCTCACAGTTTTAGAAGCTGTGGGATCACCTAGTTGGGCATCTCCTAAGATGAGATCGCTGCTGGGTGGGATCTACCTTGGATTTGGAGGGGACCCAGGCCTTCAGGCCACTGTAGGGTGTCCTACATTCTCTAGAAGGAAGCAGCCAGAGGCTGGTCCATCTTGCAGCTCCTAAGAAAAGAGTCTGCCTCCGTGATGAGTGAGAGCTTGCAGATGTGCCTCGTGGCTATACCTGGTGGGTTCAGAATACACCCCCAAGTCCCAGAACTCAGTCTTCACAGGCCAGCTATTTCACATGGTGGCATCGGTGCTCCTGTTAATGTTTTGTGAGCCCCAGAGCTCCTTGCAAGGAAGAGCAGAATGGAAATTTTTGCGAGGCCCTGGGTCCCATCAGCTCTTTCTTGCATGTGTTGGGGAAGATGTGGCAGCAGCAGCTGCTTAGTGAGACAAATTTCAGAACAGTGTTTGGTACTGACTCGGGATTGTCACCTTTGGTTTCTCAGGAATCAGCCCCGCTGGGCTCTTCAGCTCCCAGGCATGGCAGAGCCTAAGGGACCTGGATGTCTCACGTGGAGTGGAGTCTGCTTCTGCCATGACATTGCTCTGGACTCCACCCTGTGCCCTAAGGACTGCGTGAGACACTTCTCGGAGCGGCCAGCTCCAGGCGCAGCGGCCAGCTCCAGGCGCAGCGGCCAGCTCCAGGCGCAGTGGCCAGCTCCAGGCGCTAGCTCACCACAACAGATCAGCAGATCGGGGGCTTGGGTAGAGCCCTGGGATCCTGTCCCACCAGACTCCCGCAGCAGGGAGGCAGCAGATGCCACTGTCAGGGCGGTCTTATTGCTAACTGAGCTCAAAAGCCCCCCAGGAAGGTCAAGCTCTGCCCCTTACTGGCCAGACTGCCCTGTTCTGGACCTATAGTCCTTGCCTGATCATAGCCAGGGACAGACCAGATGGTGTCCGAGGCATTTCCTGTCCCAGTCCTGGGTCTCTGTCAGGAGCGAGCCTTTCTCTGGGGACAGTGCTGATGCTTTGGGTGTCTGGTGCCCAGCGTGGCCTTGACTCACATGGCCTGGTGTCACAGTCTCCTCCCGGGCATCATCCCTGTGGTGAGCAGGAGGAGGGGGCAGAGCACCCTTGAGCTGCTGGTGTACGAGCGCCACGCCTCTCCACGCTGTGACTTCTGAGGCATAAACAGATGCCTGCGTGACGAGGGCTCAGCGACTCCGCCAGCTCCCGCGCGGCTTCCACTGTTGAGTTCCTACTGGGCGAGGCGCTAGTGAACCCCTCACGGGTTCCAGTTCCTAACTCACAGACCCTGGTCGTGTTAGACTCTGACAAAGTGAGTCACTACAGTACGCTCACTGAAGAAACTGGCATTGCTTATCAATCAACTTTGTTTTAATTTTAATTTTTATTCGTACATGTGTGCAGTATATAACAATTACGTTCATTGTGGGGACTGGGTGCACATACGTAACTCATCTTAACTCTTTTTTAAGTCCTCTTCCACTCCTTTTCTCTCCGCTCTCTCAGTCCCTTGATCTCCTTCCCAACTGCAAAAGACCCTTCTCCCTGTTTTCTAGTGTCTGTGACTTTGCTCTGTAACTTGTTTGTGTTTGAATTTCTCATGTCAGAGAAAGCGCGCACTGTTTAAGCTCGTGTATCTGAGTTAGAATCAGCTGCCTTTGGACGTGGAGGTGACCTGGACTATCGAAGAGGGCAGCTGCTTCCTGTGCTGCCCCTGATCCACAAGAGGGTGTTGGAGGTGAGGCCGAGACTCAGGTGGAGTGAGCACTTGCCTCTATCAGGCGTCCCGCCCTCCACCGTCCCTGTTCCTGCTAAGCTTCTGTACCCACTCCCAACCTGATGCAACCTCTTGTCCCCATCTCATGCTAAGAAGGTGGAATTCAGGGCAGAGGACAAAGCACCTGCTTAGGCAAGCTCAGGGCTGCCCCCGCCCCCTGGGTCTGCTGAGCTGGAGATGGGGTCCAGGCTGCTGGTACACACCCATAATCCTTACGCTGGGGAGGCTGAAAACAGGAATCTGAGCTGAGTAGCGAGACCCTATACTAAGTGCGTAAAAAATGAAGAGAGTGAGAGAGAGAAGAATTTGGTGTAATTTTCCTTCCAGTCAACTAATGGCAAATGCTCTGTTCTCCTGCCTCCTACCTGGTTGTAAATCCCACGTGAATCCCACCCCCTGAGAGCTGGGGGCGTGGCTTTTTGATGAAAGGTCCCAGCCAGGCCCACCCATGAATAAAACGGCACCCCTGCCTCCCAAAGCCCCGGTGTCACCCGGTTGGTCCTGGCCTGCTGCCCCACGCCCTGGGAGCTGCAGACACCTACAAGCTGAGTACAGTTTCTATGAACCGTGACTACCACAGGAGGGGAGGCTAGGGGGCGGGGCCTCGTGGTGGATCAGAGTCCCTAAGAAGAGGAGGAGCCCGGGCTCCCTGTCACTGCTCAGACAGTGCACAGGCTACAGCCTGTCACACAAGAGGCGCCACCGAGGCACCAGACTCTGTGGGCACCTGTGTCCCAGACTGTGAGAAACAAGCGCCGCCATCTAAGCCCCAGTCTGAGGCGGGCTCCACGGCTGATTGTAACCGAGCATCAGGGGCAGACGCCAGCGGTGCCTATCCTGAGCTCATTCACATATGGCTGGTGACAGCCACAGCCTCCTCCACTGTCCCCAGCCAGCAGGAACACAGCTGTGACTCATGCTGCCTCAGCCTCCCACCCCTGCCAGGCCCCCTCCTCCCAAGCCTCACCTCAGGCTGCACCCACAGGAGCCCCACTGCTGCCTGAGGCTTCGCTCCTTCTGTCTTCTCCCCCACAAGAGGGGCGGGCTGAAGGGGACCAGAAGAAGAAAGGCATTAGCCAGGCGTGGCAGTGCACACCTGTAATCACAGCGCTTGGGAGGCTGAGACAGGAGGATCCCTAGGAGGTTGAAGCCAGCCTGGGCTACCCAGTGAGTTTAAGACCAGCCTGAACGATATACCCTGCTTGGAACTCTCCTCCCGGGGCCCCCAAAAAGGCGTTGTCACCTGCAGAACTGGGTGCGGGTCAGGAGATGTGGGCCTTGGCCTTGCAGGTCATAGCCTGGAAATGAGCATCGCTAAGCAATGTGCACGGGACGGCACAGGGCAGGTGGAACTCAGTGCGCATGGCTTTGGACCTCTGGGCCAGAGCTGAATACAGCCGGTGAATTTCCATCTTCCCCAGTGTGGGTCAATTGTTCTGAAGAAGTCATCCGAAAGTGTTGCCTTTTATGTTTCAACCGCCGTTTAGCAAGACGTATTGAAACGCTTCAGATGGGCAGGAATATTTTTAAAATAGTTTGGAAGGTTTGCATTTTAATGGGCAGATCTGAGAGCTTCTCGTCCTTGACCTCCATGGATGACTTTGGCTCCCAAGCCACGTGAGGATAGGAAGATTTTCACACACTGATGCATGGCATAATTTCTCTTGAAAACCTGCTACTTTCTCGCTCCTGTTAAAAATGTCATCTCCACCTCAAGGCAATCAATTAATCACGTCTCATTTTAAATCTCTTCTGAGCAGCGCTCTGTCATCAGCCATCGAGGCCAGTACCGGCTTGTCCCCAGGGAGGGTGGCAATCCCCAAATATCCTGACTTCATGCTGGTTCCACTGACTTTTTCTTTAATCTGAGGTTTCTTTGGAAGGATTCTTTATAAACCACCACTGCACCTTTCTGGGTGAATTCCCTTCAAGCCACACCCTTCTGGTCCTAAATTCACCAACCAGTAAATTACACAAACTTTACCATATCATTGTGCCCCAAGTGACAAAGAGAGACCGAGGAAGTCATGTGGGCTCCTCTCTGAGGTGAGGTCTCCCCTGTCCACCCTGTGCCCCTGGCCCTGTAAATGCTCCAGGTCCACAGACAGCCACATGTGATAAAGCTCTAACTAGGCCCCCGGCGTCTTCTTCACCCTACTCTGGATCCCGTAGCTACCAATGATAAAAATACAGCAAACCTGATTAAAAACCACGCAATCCTCCACCCCAAACCCAAAGACAACAGACAATAAAGGCCTGGTGCAGCCTCCCATTCCAGGAGTCAGGACGCGATCCCGAGGACCACAGCTCCATGCTCCGCATGGTGGCCCCTCACTGACGTTGTCACCAGCCCTCCAGATCCTCTGTACTTTGCTCCCTTAGGAAGTGGCAGAATGCTCAGAGGGATGGTGAAGTGTGAACCAGATGTGGTCAGGACCGAGGGCGACAGCTGGTGGCTCAGGGCAGCATCAGTTGATTCTGTCACAGTCCAGCCAACCAGAAGTCTGAAAGCCTAATGCTAGCCGGGCCATGATGAGACCCCCCCAGGTTGGGGTGGACCCTGCAGTCTTCTGTGTCTTAGTCACTTCTTTGTCACTGCGACACAATACCCAGTCCCCAAATTAAAGGAGGAAGGGTCTGTTTAGCTCGCAGTTTCTGTCCAGGCTCACAGCTTCTGTGTATGTTCTGCGGGCTCCAAGGCAGGGTGGCATAGCAGAGGGGTCTGGCAGAGGACAGCTGCCCAAAGCATGGCGGCCAGGAAGGCCTGAGGAAAGGCAGGAGCTGAGGAGAGGAAGAAACCTTTTTAGGCCACACCCCCAGTGATCTCCTCTACCAATCAGACACCATGCCCAGCTAGAGTGCCCCAATGATCCAATCACCTCCCCCAGGCCTTGCCTAGGAGCCAATCAGGGCTTTGAGGGGCCCTCTGTGGGCTCCCAGCAGCAGGGCCCTGATCTCCACCTCATCGTCACAAGGCTGTGTACTCTGTGCCTCTGTCCCATCTCCCTCTCCTGTAGACATCAGAGTCACACAGGATGGGGGTCCCTGCTCCTCCAGCATGGACTCATCTCAGCTCCGTCTTCACCACTCTGAAGACTGACTGGTTCCAAAGACCACATCTGCAGGCACCAGGGCTCAACACACACTCGGGACACCATTCAAATTACAGCAGAACACTCTAGCATTTTCTAACCATGGTCCATCCAAAGAGAGGACAATAAGGGACAGAAAGGTGGAGGGGAGAGAAGATGGTGGCAAGTGCCGCCTGTCAGTGTTGGTGTATTTCCGGCACTCACTAATCATTCAGATCTGGGTGGTATCCTCATGACACCCTATGTAGTGACATTTAGTAACAGTGACAACACCACTATGACTAGGTCCCTTTCACAGAGGAGACTGAGGCACTGAAAGAGTCAGTAACTCATCCAGCATCATGCTGAGTAGGAAGCAACGAACCCAAGATTTAAACCCAGGCAGTGTGATCCCGAGTTGACTTCTGTGCCCAGCACATGACACAGTCTGGTCATCAGGTCACAGGTGGTACAGGTGGGCCCTGCAGCTGCCACTTCATTGTGTTGTCACATGGGCCCATCTCAAGCCTGAACAAGGACATATGTGAGGCTACGGCGTCTTTCCAACACCTAACAGGCAGCAGTCAGGACGCTGTAGGTCTGTCTCCAAGACCTGTCTGTCTCCACGACCTGTCCCCTTCTTCCTGCCTGTCACCTCTTTACATCTTGCCATGGTCAACTTTTGATTTTCTTCTGAGTCTCGCAGGCACAGTCAGCAAAAGCACAGGTCTGGCAATCCTCAGGGCTGAGAGCTGGGCCCAGCCGCAACCCCCACCTGCTTTTATTTGGGGTAGTGGAATGTGACTCGGCTGGCAGAGAGCAGGGAGCAGCAGCCCATGGTAGTGCAGGACAGCAGCTTCAGGGGGTGCTGGGGTTGTGCTGAGTCCCCCAAGTTCACCCCGAAGCCCTAAGCCGTGGCATCACCTGGAGATGCGCCTATAAGACAAGAATGGGCTTGAGTAGGCTCAGGAGGCTGGGGCCTGGTCCGCATGGCTGGTGCTTTCCAAGAAGAGATGCAGGAGCTCTCTGGGCCTGGTGCATGTTGTACCTAGTGGGGGCCTGCTGGGGGTTGCTAGAGGTCCCCCATAATGACCTTCCATCTCTCCTGAGTCCCTGCCCTCCAGTGAAGAATGAAAAAGTGGGGTTCTTAGCAGAAAATGGGAGGTCAAGGCTGATGTGATGGGAAGTGAAAGACTGCGGAAGGGGTGGCCAATGGAACAGCGGGGAAACGCCATCCTGGCAGCAGAACGAGCCACAAGAGGGCGCACTGGAGCGCGCACGCCAGCTCTGGGCTGCGCCGGAGCCTGTTAAGAGTAGCTGTGTTCTAAAACTACCTGTTTTACTGATTGATGTGGTCTCAGCCAAACAGGGCCTCAACTTTTGTTTCTGGGAAAAGTGCATGCAGTGGCGGATTTCTTCATTCATATATTTGGCATAGGGTCTCACTACGCAGCTCGGACTCGTAGCGATCCTGTTGTGTTCAGCCTCCCCAGGGCTGGGATTACAGGAGGCCGCCACCCCGCCTGAACTCCAAAGCAGGCTCAGCATGCCCAGGCGTAGGCCTGGCATGGCACGTGGGACTGAAATTTGGGGATTTCTTAAGCATGTGCTAGATGTAACATGGTCACGAAAGCATCTCAAGCGCATGGTACATGATAAGCATGTGATAGCTTTAGTGTCAGCCATCTGCCTCTTGCACTGTGGGATTTTTGTGTGGTTTTGTGATGTGTGTGTGTGTGTGTGTGTGTGTCTAATCCACTAATTAGCTATCTGCCAGGATGTGGCCCCACCAGGAAGTGAGCTCAGCCAGTGCCCTGGTCTTGGGCTCCCAGCATCTAGAACAGAGGGAGAGGAATGCCCATCACTGGGTCCCGTCTGTGTGGGCAGGACCATGCAGCCAGGGGCCCCCTTTCCTGGCATTTCAGACCCCACAGCCAACCCACTCTCTTGGGGGGTCATGGCCTGTGCTATCCAGGGGGCTCAGCTAGCTCCCCTGAGCTGCCCATCTTCAGACCTGTACCCCAGGAAGGCATGGGCTTCTTGGGCCTTTAGGGGATCCCCGTGGGCCCACTCCAACATCTCCCCAGCCATGATTATTCATAAAATGTCACCGGCCCAGAGCTGAAGGCACAGGACAGAGGGAGGTTGACCCACCTCCCAGGTGTCGCCTTCTAGGCCCCACCAGGTGCAGCTGTGTGCAGGGGCTCTGGTCAAAGTCCCCCACCCTGTCCCTTCCCAGCCCTCAGATACACCCCAAACATCTGTCCAGTCTTGTGCTTGGCACTACAATGGCTTCAGTCCCCTGAGCTTCTCGGTGGGGCTCCCTGTCCCTGGAAGGCGGAGTCTGGGTGTTGTGTGTATGGCACTCCAAGCTCTGCCATGGGGAAAGTCCTCAGCCATGAGCACATGGGTGACTTCGTCCCCACTTATCCACGAGCACTCTGAGGCTAGGAAAGGCTCATCCACAGAGAGAATAGCCCAGGGAGAGGTGAGTCCTTGACTGATTTCCTCAGCTCTGTCTGTATTTCTGATTTCCATGGAGGCACTCCCAGAATGCATGCTGGGAAATGCTGGAGTGGGGCTGACACCTTTGCAAAATCTGTAGCTTCTGCTCCTTGAGCTCCTATTTAGAACCATGCCTGGAATGTAGGAGCTGCTCAGTACATGTGTGCTGAGAGTCGATGGAGAGTGGGGACCCGAGCCCACCCCCACACATAGAGGGAGGGAGTCATGGGGAAGCACCTGACCTGGCAGCCAGCAGCCAGAGGGTGGCCCTGGGCCTGGACCTGGGTCTGCAGAAAGGTGCTGTATAACAGCAGAGCAGACCAGACGAGGGGCTGAAGCCTGGAGAGTGGTGCTGGGGGAGGGGCCAGAGGAGCGGTGGGAGGAGGAAGTGGGGAAGCTGAGGGAAAGATGCTGGGGCGCCTCTGCAGAGGAGCTGTTTGGCAGTATCTCAACAAACTTTTGATTGCCATAACCAAAAGCTACTGGCATCAGGTGGGCAGAGGCCAGCAGCGCTGGTAAACACATGACCCAGCACACAGGACCCGAGGCAGAGCACCCGGCCCAAGACCTCCTCAGTACTGAGATTACATGGATTTTTGCAACATATGCGTCCAAACTAGGAGAAGGGAAAAGCAAGGAGGAGCGAAAGCGACCAGAGCATCTCATTGCATGTAGGGGTCTGCGGTGGGAAACCCTCCCCTCCATATAAGCAGCCAGAGTTACCAAGAAAGCATGGGAATCTGGCCATCCGGCCTACCTGGCCTACACTGCATAAAGAGCCACGCGGGAAATGCAGACTAGAGTTCACACGGACAAATAGCAAAAGCTTTCTCTATTTGAAATATTTTCATTATAACATTAAAATAAAAGGCAGCCAGGAAGGCCTGTGGTCTGCAGGTGGATTGCACCTGTAGAAGACGGTCAGAGCTTTTAAGATGGAGATTTTACCTCCAGGAATTCTCTCAAGGGCTGAACCCTGAACTTGGCTGAGAGCTGCTTCTTGGCTAACGTGAAGAGGAGGAAGAAAAGGCTGTCGTGCGCGCCTTGTTCTATTCTGGAAAACACGGTGTCAGGGAGGGGAGAAATATTTTCCTGCCTCCAGTTCTGGAGCTGTTTCGTCACAGGGATGTTGCGCTTTGAAATTGGAAGCAGTATTAGAAAGAGCACGGTTGCGTGTGAGGGGCAGAGCCGTGACTCCTCCAGCCGCTTCTGTTCTGAACCTCAGTGTGCTGGACAAAGCATTAAATCATACGCTGCAGAGAGACAGTTTGCAATTTTTGGTAGACTATTGGAAAGAACACTCCAAAGCCTTAAGGCAGATCAGGAGTGAGTTGAACAGCTTTTTTTTTTTTTTTTTTTTTCCTGCTTAAGATGAACAATTCCACTCACCCTGTGGTGTGCAGCACAGCCATTAAGGACTCTGCCTGCTGGGTCTGGGGTGGACTGCGCCGTCCTGCCCCCCTCCCCCAGCCTTGGAGACAGCCGGCCCTCTTTCCCTGAAGGAGGGAGGATGTCAGAGAGGTGAATATTTAAACCTGTGCTCTCACTGGGTAATGATCTAGGGTTTGCTCAGGCAGCCCACCTGGGGCATTCCTGGGGGAGGGAGGTTTACATAATTAAGGCCTCAGTCAAATATACTGATTTTTAGAGGATGGCAATTTGCAGTGTAAATTTTGAGGAGGAGGAACTTGAGCCCTTGGAAGACAGTGCTTTGCAGCGGCTTCTGTTCACGGGCCGTCCATGTTCCTGAGGGATGCTTGGAAAGACCTGCAAGGTCATTAGGTCCCATCTTCCTTCTTGTTGTAGCTCTGACTCTAGGCATCCCCTTGGGTCCTGGCCAAGTGGGACGCAAGCCCCTCAGGACACCCACTGAGCTTGGGCAGAGTCAGGCACAGGCAGACAGTGGGGCCCGTGAGTGCTGCTCCCTGCAGACACAGGACACCCTGAGTCTGCGCCCGGGGTGGAACTGTTACAGCAGCCATGGAGGGACAGGGATCACAAAGAACGAATGGGAACCCAGGGCATGCTCCCCTTGGCCATGGAGGCGATGAGGAGGCACTGGCTCTCCTCTCCAGCTGGCTGGATGGCCTCAGGCAGAGGCTCTGGATCCACGGTTTCGGTGACCCCTGATGAGGTGGCAGCTCCGTCCCTTCAGGACCAGCTGTGACTGTGACACACATCCTAACGCGGTGCCCTGATCGCAGCCTTCCGGAAGTTCCTGGGCAGAGCAGACGTCTCCCGAGTGATGGAGGAGGTCCTGGCCGAGAGCCGTGTGCAGAAGAACATCCGCCTGGTGTCCATCCTGGAGCTGCTCAGGGCCCCCAGCGTACGCTGCCAGGTCATCACTGTGGTCATCACCATGGCCTGCTACCAGCTCTGTGGTCTCAATGCGGTGAGTGCCAGGCTCTGGGCGGGCAGACCTTGAGGGCAGCAGTCTTGGGCCCAGGACAGCTGGTCCCACTGCCAGCCTCCACTAGCTCCGTACCACTGAGAAGCCACGAGCTTGGCAAATCCTTAGTTGCCTCCTCTGTAGAATGGGAAGGTGCCATGCACCAAGGAAATCTCCATGAAGGGTTGGGCAGCTGACACAGGAGCCATTTGTGCCTTCAGAGAGGCTGCCTTCCATTCCCAGGATCCCTTGAAATACTAAAAATCAGGATCTCAGTGAAATGAGCACTTGGGAAGGCATACATGCATGCGACACAAGAGATGATCTCAAGTAAAGTAGATGTAGTCATCAGATTTCATTTCTTCTTTCTCATTAATCAGGTTTTATAGCTATGATCAAAATACCCAATATCCACAGTGTGAAGGAGGAGAGGTACATTGTGTCCCATGATTCCAGAGGGCTCAGTCCACAGTCCGTAGTCCACTGGTCCAAGGCAGGAATGTCAGATAGAGGAAGCTGCATGATGACAACATCAGGGAAGCAGAGGAGGGTGGGGCCCAAGGGGGAGACCAGGGCCTAGGCGGAGTCCCAGGGTCAGGGCTCCAGAAGCAGCCCAACACACCCCAGAGCCTGTTTTATGATCCCCCCCGGTAGCTCTCCAGCTGATCAAGTTGAAATGAAGATTAGGGCTACAGGGGTCGTGAGGCTTCAACACACCTGTTTGGCTTAAGAAAACTTCAAGGCTTTCCCTCCAATTTCTTGGTTCCCCTTCCTCTCCCCACGGTGTCCTGGGCCTCTGCTGGACACGGCCATCTCCTCTGTGTCCAGGACTCCAGAAGCAGAAGTGCTGAATTTGAGAAGTAAGGAGGCAGCCGCCACAGGGTTCTTCTCAGTGTTGCTACTTGTGCAAAGTGGAACACACTGTCCTCAAGCCTGGTGACCGTGGGAAGGACACGGTGACTTCACCTGCCGGCCTTAGGATGTGGTCACGTAGTCTTCCCTGCTCTGTCTGGTTTCTCAGTTCTGTCTCATGACTCTCTTTTTACTCCTCTTTCCTACCTCAGTAGCAGCCGCTCAGCGGCCCTGTGCCTTGGCCCAAGGTCAGAGCCATCACATCCTAAGGCTTAGCCAGGAGTCACATCTGAACCTGTGCTCGCTGAGGCATCGTGATGGACTGCCACGGCATCTGCGCTCATGTGCTGTCCTCCTGTCCCCAGCACTCTGCCATCTGCACCCTCTACAAATTCCACCAGAGCACACCTGCAAGCCCTGCGTCTCCCTCGCCCCTGCAGCCCTGGTGGCGCGTGGCAGCTGCAGAAAACTCTAAACAGTCAGGCAGCCGCTTCCTGCCCTGTGTGAGCTCAAGCTGGCCCAGAGGCCCGGCACGTGGGCTGCAGGAGTCAGCAGGTAACCAAGGGGTTGGCACTAAGCAAGACCCAGGGCCGCCCCCAGTGGCACTGTTAGGTGCAGAGACAGTGAGACACTTTCCTGGAATCACAGAGCTAGGAAGAACAGAGAAGGGATTTGCCCCAGCTGCGTGGCTCCAAGATCTGAGTGCCAATGACCAGAGCAGAAAGAGCTCCTGCAGCTCCTTGGAAGCCCCATATGTGGCCCTCGAACCATCCCCACTTATTCCCAGGCAACCTCCTGGACAAGTCCCACTTGCTCTGCTTTGTGCTTAGCAGGCTGGTGGCCCACGCCACCCTTGGTGCCCAACCCAATGAACCTGGGCCAGCTCTGCCTGCACCACTGCCTTTGTTCCGAACCCCTGAGGCCAAGGAGCAAGCTGACCTGGTTGTTGCTGACACTGCCCTCGTGGACTTGCTCTGCTCCTTTCACCAAAACCAGTTTGAGTCAGCCCTGAGCAGAGGCCGCTTGTCCCTTGAGACATCTGACCATGCTGCCAGCCACCTTCCTGTGCCCCAAACAGTTGTGCTGGGTCGACAGTGCTGGCCTCATTTTCCACATGAGGAACCCAGGCTTGCGCAAGGCCGCAGGGTGGCGCTGGCAGATGTGTACCCTGGTGGCAGGTGCATCACCCACCTGGGCTCGGCCAGCCCCTCTGAGTGCCAGACACCTGGGACAAGCCAGCTTTGCCCAGCCTCAGAACTTCCATGCGTGGGGCTGGAAAAGTCTTTGTCATGGGGGCAAAGAGTGCCCAGGCCACCCTTGGCTGCCACCCACTTGGCCAGTTGCTCCCCACCAGCTGTGACAGCCAACGATGTGTCCCAGTATCACTAAATGTCCCCTGGCAGCAAGCTTGCCCAGGCTGAGAACCGCTATGTGGACCAAACATTGCCGGGGGCTGCATACACACATGCGGAGGAATCCGCGGGTGGCTTCCTGGCACCTGAGCCAGTGCCTCGAGCTGGACTTCATGCTCAGTTATTTCTAAGTTCCCTTTCAGCACTGGACCGACCACTGCCCCCTCTTCTCTCGTGATGGCTCCCAAATTCTCTCTCTCTCTGAAATCGGACCTGTGATTTTAATTCACTTCTGTCTGGCAGCTGCTGTCCTGCTGAGCAGCCTCTGTGTCTTCATGGCGCCCAACTCACCTGCCTGCCAGAAGGGGCACAGGGCCAGGGCCTGACTGGAGCGAGAGCAGAGGCCGCTTGTCACTGGCACTCTGTGTCCAGTTCCCATGGTGGCCACAGCACAGGCAGGGCACCGAAATGTTCAGGAACGGAGAGGGGCAATGTCCGGGCTGAGTTCTTCTGGGCTAGAAGTTAGAAACACCTGGCAGGCAGGTGGCTAGCACGCGACGCACCTGGCTGTGTCTGGTGGGCGTGGCCCTGTGGCTTCCACACTGCAGGTCGCAGGGCTCTGGAATAATGTTTACTTCTGAAGAGCTCTAGAGAGGAATGTGCTTATCAGGAGCCCCCCTGGGGTTCACCGTGGGGAACAGCCCCCAGTTCTCATCCCACACCCACTGAAAGAAAGACAGGTGTAGAGCAGGGGGGACCAGAGTTGGTCCTCATTCATAGGAACCTTAAAACTATGTCTGCCAGCCATGACTCGGAAATCGTGTGCAGCAGCTTGCGCTGGCGCCTCCAGGTGTGCCTGCAGCCTTTGGAAGAAGCCCCTGTCCCTAAGACCTAGCCAGCCGTCCCGCACACAGGTCCCAGGTCTTCCCAGCGCACGGATCGTTTCTGCTGAACGGATGCTGCTCCCAGAAATAAACAGGAGACCAAGTGCCGGGCACCCCAAGGCGTGCTGCCGAGGCTGGCCCTGCAGGTGGTGGGCGGTGCACCCGCAGGGCCCTGCTGGACAGTGCCAGCTGCTGCGCCCCCAAGGCCTCGGCGGGACGCTGAGGGTCCAGCCGCTCGGGCTTCCTGTTATCCTGCAGGGCTGGGCGACCCCAAAAGTCACTGGAGGACAACCTGTTGGTCCCGAACCTCACGGCTGTTCTAAGTGATAATGGCTCCCACCTGGATCCCCACACTACACAAGACAGGAAAGGTGACCCGCTCTTTGGGCCAGAGAGGAGAGGGCATCCAGGCAGGCCACAAGCTCTCTCCAGAAGGACGCAGGTCTCTGCACCCTGAGTCCACTGTGGAGGCCTGTGTCGGCTAGAGCTAGGTCTGGCCTCAGAGACAGGAGCCCCAACAGGGACCTACACCACACAGAAGGCTGAGCAGGGCATGCGTTGCACCGTTCACACTGTGCTGATTGCAGATTTATTATGACGACCCTTCAAGCAGGAAACAGAAAGTCTTATGGAGCAGGAGCCTTTCCTAGTTCTTGCAAAGTCCTCATGGGGGTTAATACAATGCTATCCTGAGGTCTCTTCATAGTTCAGAAGAGCTGCTGAAGTTTCAGCCATCGCTCCATCATCCTGACTGCAGAGATAAGGGGAGGGGGGATGCGAGAACGGCTCCACGAGGAGGAGGGTCTTCTTAAGTAGGAGACTTCCTTGAAGCCCCATCAACATTGCCATCTCTAGCTCACTGCCACACTTCCCTGCGGGAGGCGCCCCATAGTACCCCCACCCCCGTCACCCCCAAACTTGTGTGAGCTCTGTAGCTGCAAGCGACCAGGCAAGGCCCTGCAAGTTTCACAGTGAAACTCAGAGACAGCCTCGCCCGTGACTCCACGTGGCGCGGTGCTGCGCTCCGGCCGGCTTCAGCTCTCCTTTTCCTTCCATGTCTAGATTTGGTTCTACACCAACAGCATCTTCGGGGAAGCTGGGATCCCTCCAAGGAACATCCCCTACATCACCCTGAGCACGGGCGGCGTCGAGACGCTGGCTGCCGTCTTCTCTGTGAGTCCCCTACTCCCCCCGGGGTCCTGCCCATGAGCCGGGGTCCTCGGGCTCAGTGTCCTCCCAGCACCTGCCCCATGGGGACATGTTGCCTACCCAGGAACTCCAGTGCATGCTCCCC
The DNA here is from genome assembly GCA_004027915.1 of Capromys pilorides. Lineage (NCBI taxonomy): Eukaryota > Metazoa > Chordata > Mammalia > Rodentia > Capromyidae > Capromys > Capromys pilorides. The sequence goes on from PVKN010010052.1 coordinate 16,319, forward strand.
TCCCCTGGAGTCTTCCTACTGAGCACAGCTCCCCACCCCGAACAGTCCCCTGGCAACGGTGAAACAGCGTGAACCTGTGGATGAGGCCTCGTCCCTCCTGGGAAGCAGGGGAGAGACCCTTGGGGGCCGTGTCACCTTCCTTTCCCGTGGTCCTCCTATTTCCCAAGCCTGCAGCAGTTCACACAGTAAGGGAGTAGTGGGCATCAAGGCTGTGCTTGTGTCCCAGCGCTGGGGAGGCTGAGGCAGGAGGATCCACTTGAGTGTGAGGTGAGCGTGGGCTACACAGTGAGACCCTATCGCAGAAAAATAAACATTCATTGCATCTTTTTAATAGATGCAAGAAACAAGGAGGTCTGTTTGGTTTTCCCCCTACTACTCCACACTTTATTAATTAACAAATTAATTATTTATTTATTGGAGAAAATGGTTCAATGTTTCATAAAATGCCTGTCTCAAATGATAGGCCCTGCCCAGTTTTTATGATCAGCTTCTTGTTTTTGATCAGTGGAATAGTGGATCTAGGATGAAAACGATGGGGAAATTCAAGGGTTCTTCGGGCTCTGTGTTTGTTTTTTTGTACTTCTTTGCTATAAGAAATCAATGCCCGCTTATTAGGGTAAATTTGTAAAGTTCAGAGAGGACTGAGAAAGCAGTCCCTCCCAGTCTACCGCTCAAGGAGTTAGGCAGATGTTGTGTGTATCTCTTTTCTGCATAGGTACACATTTTATTCTTAGACCACAGTAATCCTAATTCTAGATACTAACTTTAATGATTCATGTAATCCCCAGTCATAACAAGGCCCACTGGATTATTGATTCAGACATTTTTATTGAAGTTGCCAGGCCACCAGGCATGGTGGTGCATACCCATAATTCCAGCACTTTGGGAGGCTGAGGCAGGAAGCCCTCAATGCCAGCCTAGCGAACGTAGCATCTTAGCAAGACCCTGCCTCAAAATTGAAAAGGATTGGAGATGTTGTTCAACATGATGTGACATCTGGGTTGTGTTGATCCTGGGTTCAATTCCCAGAACTCAAAAAAAGAAAAGAGAAAGTGTGCTGAGCGGCCTGGACCCTAGTGGTGCAAGCTGTCCCCCGCTGGCCTGACTGAAGCGCGAGCAGTGTCCCCTCACTGCTATGCACAGGGAGACTTGTTGGCCATCTCTGCCCAGAACCTGGAGGCAGAGCCACACTGCCCGGGTTCCCATCCTCGCTCTGCTCCTCTGGAGCTGTGGACCCCAGGGAGCCTGTCAACAGCTCTGTGCCTCAGTTTACATATATCTATGGAGACCATGTCCCCACCTCATCGGCATGGCTTTCGGTGACTGAAGGAGACCTGGTAACAGTTTGCATGACCAGGCACCGCGTCGCCGTCCTCAGACCTCGTGCCTCATGCCGATCATGTGTCCTGAGGCTGGGGCCCAACCCCGTGCAGACAGCTGCACCTTCTGCACACAGCAGGATTTGCAGGCCCTCGGCGCTTTGGGTAGCCAGGCACATCCTGTCCACTGGGTTAGCAGGGGAGGGAGCGGTCTTCACACCATCCTCCTCCACCCTCTACCCCAGTAGCAGACAGGACTCTGCCCTGGCCCAGTTCTGTCTGGGGAGTCACCAGGGGTGGTCTGCATCCCAGAGTGGCCGGAGGGGGCGCTGGTAGGGGTGGGGTGGAGCGAGAGCAGTGTAGCCTCATCTCAACCTCATCTCAGTTCACCACTTAGACTTCCTCTGTGGATTCCCAGCTGTCCTCCCCATATTAGTCTCTGGTACTGGGGAAACACAGGACTGCTTTTAAATAGAAATAGAAAAGTGTGTGTGTGTCTGTGTGTGTGTGTGTGTGTGTGCGTGTGCGCGCATATGCATGTGCAAGCAGTGATGCCGCCTTCACAGCATGTCCCTGCAATGCTTGGTCTACCCCTGATTCACTCAGCTGGGTGCTAGCCCAGGGCAAGTGCTCCAAAGCCACTTGCTTCTTGGAGTCTGGCTCAATGAAATCCCTTGCAGGAAACTGCCGTGGCTCTCTGCAGAAGAGGCTTTGCCGTGGCAGGGAGCAGTCTGGTGGGGGTTGGGTCCCAACCTAAGGCAAGTTCTCCCCAGCTCCTGGCCCTGGACACACACGCGCAGAAGCAGCAGCCGGTCAGCCAGCCCAGTTGAACTGTGGGAATCAGCAGAACAGGAGCCAGCCAGCCTGGGAGGACGGAGAGGAGAGAGCTCTGTCTTCTAGGAAGGAAGGGCACCACTGGGTGGAAGGGAACGCTGGCACGCCCAGCAACCCTGAGGAAGGCAGAGTGTGTGTGGCGCCTCGCGCCGCATGCATGTGAGCATCACTGTAAACACGACATGGCCAGAGCGGGTGCAGAGGCTGTGAGTGATGTTACGTCCATCACATTAGGCCTGGTTTGGGAGTTTGGAGCAAGGCGAACATGAAGGGAGTACACTGCTAGAATCCTCTCCACCCTTTCTTCCTTCATCTGTCCAGTCAGTTAGAGCCTTCCCTGGGGCCTTTAGTGTTGAGTGAAAATGCCACATCCCACTAAGCCCTTCTGCTGAGCCACATGGTCACGGAGCTTCCCTGGGCGAAAGCAGCGATGCGATGTGGTCCCATTTGCTGGTTCTGGGTGCTGTTGCCTGTGCAGCTGGGCTTCTGTTCAGAAAGTCCTTGCCACACCTGCGACCTCAGTTTTGCCTACCCGGTCCCCCAGCAGGTTAAGTGTTGCTGCCATAACATTTGGCTCCGGTTTTAGTTTAGTGAGAGCCACGGGCCTGGCCTCAGTCTTCTGCCTGTGGTTTGCTTGTTCTCCCAAAAATCATTTAGTGAAGAGACTGGGCTGATTTTGTAGCTGCCAATTTACAGAACTTGTTTAGTCTTTTGGGGGTTTTCTGTATAAAGAATCATGTTATCTGTAATAAATAAATAAGGCACGTTGTCTCTTTCCCACCTAGGGACTGGTCATCGAGCGGCTGGGGCGGAAACCCCTCCTCATCGGTGGCTTTGGGCTGATGACACTCTTCTTCGGCATCCTCACTGCCACGCTGACCCTACAGGTGAGCCTGTGACCTGCCAGGCAGGGCAGCATGGAGTGGTGCCCGGCTTAGCCCCTCTGGGGTCTTTGGTTTGGAGCTCCACCCTAGCTGCTAATGGTTCCTGCAATCCAGTTCTCACAGCTTCTGGGGGGCTTTGGCAATGGGTCCTTACACTTGGAGACAGAAGACCTTGCTTCCGGTCCTGTCACTGCCACTGATGAGTGTGGAGTGCTGGGCAGGATACAGCCCCTCTCTGAGCCTCCGAGAAATAGAGGATGGCCCACAAGGTGCCCCTTCCAGCTGTCCCCTTCCAGCAGGGCACAAGGTCACTGCACCCACTGTCCCCCAGTCCTTGCCTTCTTGCTGGAAAGTAGCCAGCAGTGACAGCTTGTCCACTGCCTGACTGGCAAGACTTGGGCAGACACTCACTGGCCTGCTCCCTCAAGGCACCTTCTCCAAGTGGGGACATTCATCTTTCAGCCCAGGATGCTGTGCGGCACCCACTTCAAATGCAGAGGCAGCCTCTGGGGCAAGAGTTTAGGGAGGGCATGCTTGCTGGGGACACACAGTGACAGCCTTCGTGTCACACGCCGATGTTCCTCCTTTCCTGGAGATGCCAGCACACCTGTCAGCGCATGAGCTGTCCTGCAGCAACTTGGCTGGGCCTGGGCTAACTGGAGTCCGACCTGCCTGTGCTGTCCATCCCAGCTCTGTGTCACCCGAGCCTTGCTCAGTCTCCACGGGTCGGCAGCAGCGGTGGGTTGTGGTCTGTGGTGATCTGGGTGCTTTTCAAGGACAGCTTCTGACACGGAGAGTTGTTTGTGTCCTCGCCAAATGCCCTAGCCCTGCAAGCGTTTCTAGAAAGAGGCGGTCACAGGATGGTGGCACCCAAGGGACAGGGACTGCAGAGAGCAGGTGCTGGGGACAGGCTGACGGAGGCGGGGAAGGTGTCCTGTGCCAGCAAGGACAGTGCCTTCCCAGTCGCTGGGCTCTATGTTGTCCTCAAAGGCTGGCTTCGAAGGTTCCCTAAAGCTCAGGGTTGGAACAGGCCTCTGGGAGCTGGGTGTGGGGTGCAGAACTCTAGGAGGCAGAGAGGCAGGAGGATCACAAGGATGAGCCCAATCTGGGTAACTAGTGGACTTTGTGAGACACTGTCTCAACATAAAATAAATGGAGCTCAGCGCAGGGGCCCTAGGTTCAATCCTCAGTACCAAGGGTAGAGCTGACGGCAGCCACTCGGGAGATGTCCCGGGACATTGTTCTTTTGTCACCTATATCAGAGGTTTTGGAAGGGCTGCCCGAAGCACACTGCAGGGGCATAAACGTGGCAGCCTATGTACGAGTGGCAGCTAGGAAATGTCTGCAGTGCGATGATGCCTGTAGGAATACCAGCCGCTTCGGATGAAGCACAGCGCAAGCAGGAGTCGTTTGCTTGTTCACCACTTAGGGCTTGCCAGGGACTCTGCGATTAGTGTCCTCTTGCCACCTTACCCCTGTGATATGGCTGGGTGTCTGCATTGCCTCCACATTCTGGAAACTGGACGTGGAACCCAGGACAACACGTGACTCCACTAAAGATCAAGCAGGGGCACCCTGAGCAGGACCTGCAGTGGGGCCCAAGGTCCCCTGGACGTCCCAGCTGCCTCACTGCTGCTCTCTGCCTTCCTGCAGGACCGTGCCCCCTGGGTCCCCTACCTCAGCATCGTGTGTGTCCTGGCTGTCATCGCCTCCTTCTGCAGTGGCCCAGGTAGGCATTTCTTGCCTCGTCATGGGGCCAGGCGCTCAGTGCCACTATCAAGATGGGCGTCCTCCTCAGAGAGTGGGGAGCCAGAGCCCAGAAAAAAGCAAAGCCTTTGAGGGGTAAGGGCGTGTCCCCGCCTGCCCTTGACTCCTCCGTGTGAATGCAGCAGGTGGGCTTTCCACTCACTGGCAGCAGGTAGCAAGCTAGTCCAAAAGCAAGCAGATGCCAAGGTAGATAACAAAATAACAGAACTACCGACCAGATGCAGGCTGGCTGGTAACAAACCAAAGAGAATCAAGAGGCACTCAGTGTCTGCAGTCACGGGTTGGTGGGGACCAAAAAAATGCCTTAGCACTGTAGCACTAGATGAGAGCGGTGCTTCCCCAAGCCCAGCGCTGACTTGAGATCTACTTCTTTTTTTTTTTTTAACATTGATTTAACTTTATTTTAAAGAGTAAAAATAGCAGAAACAAAGATATAAAAACAGTAACAAGTAAGAGTATATATAGTACAGAATTTCAAAACAAGAAAATTTAACAACGGTTGTATTACATATTTTTGGTCATCAAATCAGTGTAGATTACTAGATATAGGTATGCAAGACTGATCAAATAATCAAACATCGACATTTTCAGTAAACGTTAATTTTTTTAACTCTTCCAAATACATTTTTTTATTTAAGTCACTCTTCTAAAAATAAAATTATAGTGGTAGAGGATGCAGAAAATGCAAGGTCCTGAGATTGATTCCTGGTACTGCCCAAAATTTATTTATTTATTTATTTATTATTTCTTCTTTTGAGTCCTTACACTAGGGAGACTATATGATATTTGCATGTGTAGGTCTGGTTTATTTCACTTATGAGTATATGTTCAAGATACATCGATTTATACATAAAGTCTTCTAACTAAAACTATGCCTGGAATGCTTGTCATTGTGGTCTTTTAGACAGATACTGCTTCTAATGTAAACTCAGTTATAGTATAGCTATACTCTCTGTCAAGTAAATGGTTGGATAACAAAAAAACAAAAAAGGGTATTAATTGAGAGTAAGAGACTAGGCAAAATGCCATAGGCTGGACAGGCTACAATTTTGTACATCCTTGGATTTCTAAATGTCTATGTAAAAAGGTATAACTGCTCTTGTCACATTCTATAGAGATTTATTAGAATATCAATGATTGATGGAAAATACCAATTTCAAGCTAAGTCTAAGATGTTTGATATTCAGAAAGACAGTGATGTTTAGCTCAATTACCTATGTTGTAGAGTAATAGTATCACGAAGCTTCTCTGCTGGAGGGTTGAGAATGTTAGTAAACAGACCAAAAGTTGGACAAAAAGAAGGGCTATGAGGACAGCCAACATTTTGGCCCTAGCCCTTCAAGGTCAGTGAGGACTCGGGACATAAGAAAACCTGTTCTGTAACATCCTATAACTCAGTGGTTTCCCAAGTTTTCTGTTCAAGGAGATTATAGGACCTCAGAGGAAAGGATGAATGAAGTATAGTGTGCCTAAGGAGAGTTGCCTAGATAGAGGACATTCTCTCAGGCTTTTACATAGAGCAAACTGGTCAAGCAATGGCTGTGACTCATCCAGATGGCTAGCACTGACAACACTTCTACAAAGCACTGTATATGGTTCCAGAGGTAATTCTCAGGGGATTTGACCTTGGAAGATACAAAAGATGAATGTTTTGTTATACAGGTCTTGCTTAACTTTTCCTCCATCAACCAGCAGCAAAGCTTAATTACAAGGCATAAAATGCAGAACTAGAGTAATATGATGAGCTGTAAGAGGCTTAAACCAACAGCCTCCAACATTGCCAGTTTCACTGGTAACCCACTATAATTATGGGACATTGAACTATGTATACAACTACTTCCTCTTAGTTCTAAGAGAAGAAATTTTTTCTTTTTTTCTTCTTTACCAATATCAATTAGAAAATTTATCACGTCTACACCTTGTGCTCTATATAACTACTATGAGGATAACAAT
>PVKN010010053.1:0-23069 GCA_004027915.1 Capromys pilorides
CCTATCACAGACCCTGTTTGCAGTAGAGGAAACTGACATTGCAGTCTGGTGGCAAACGGCTCATTCACATAAACAGCACATGTTCATTCCTTACCATAAAAGTCCTAATAGTTCCTACCCTCTTGGAATTCTAGACATTTCCAATATTTTTTCTCTTTTTAATAAACATTTTCAAGGTTTGTCCAAAAGAAGGCCATATAGGCTCTTTGCTAGCTGAAGATGACTCAGAAATGCTGTCACACTTATGGAATGTCACCTTCAGGGTGGCAGTTGATATCTTAACTCATTCTTATAAAAAGTGCTCTGGCTACCAGTTTTTAAAAACTTCTAAGGGAAACATAAGAGCAAGGAGTTGAGGTAAAATCACCTGCAGCAGTTTTCCTTAAAGTGCTTTCATTTTCAAAAATCCATAAATGTAGATGCTGGGGATATAGTTCAGCAGTATAAGCACCTGCCTGGAAAACTCAAGGTCCTGAGTTCGATCCCCAGTGCTGGAAAAAAAAATGTAAATTTTAGTGTCCTGGGCTAACAGCCTTGTATAAATTGTTTTTATCTCCATTTTGTCTTAAAAGAAAGAAGTCATTTCACTGAACATTGATGGCTTATATTCTTGACCCTTTCCTGTAAGACAGTACCTATTTTCCTTGTATCTTACCTTTAATCCTTGGCCCACTCTCCACATACTGCATTTCTTTCTAACACATGCCTTTGTTCTTTGCTGTTTAGTGGTGAATATAAATCTTTCACATTGTGTTTACTCCACACTACTTCTTCAATTACTCCCTAGAGGTTTGTGACTCTCACGCCCTGCTGGATCCCTTTCTGTGCATCAATGTGTACCCCACAACATCCCCAGTAGAGCATCATTTCAAAGCACCTTACACTCAGCACATTCCCTGCTCACTGAATTTCCATGCTGTCTCCCATGATTGGTCCTTTTCGCTATTTCTGTCTCCATGAGTACCTGTGATCTTACCATTCATTTTCACAAACCAGAGTCCTCTTTCCATCTTCAGTTCTCCTAATTTGCTGCTGTATTTATCTTCCCATCATAGCTCTGATAAGGCCTCCGTCATCTTTCAGCTTTACAGTCAGTCTTCTTAGGCAGAGAGGGGGAGTCCCAGGGAAAGGGAGGGCTCCTAATAAGGCAGGTTGAAGTGGTATCATGTAATGGCTACAGCATGCTGCATATCTGCAGAACATTTCATAATCTCTGAGTAGAGATGAGATCTTGCCCTCCATCTGTCCCCTCAGAGCCTCCAGTGCTATTGCAGCACCACACAGGCCTAGAGCATGTGTGTAGTGCTGTCTGCGTGCCTGGAAACCAGTCCAACTGTCAGGCCAGATGGCAAATTGCTCTCTGCCCTTTTGCTTCCCCAGCAGTGGTTTCTGCAGTGAGACGCAAGCGTCCTAGGAACACCTAAGAGAGTGCATTAGAGCAGAAACAGAAAATCCTGGAACTTGTGTCTTTAGTGGCTTTATAAACTATACAATGAAAAGTCGTGAGATAGAGCTTCTCTAATGAGAAGAAATGGGAAGAAATTCATGAGATGGAGGCTTGGGGGAAAGATGAGAGGGGAAGGAATGAAAAAAGGTATTAAAATGTTCTATGTACATGTGCCAACTCTACACAAGAAATGTGACCACTGTGCACTGAGAACATATACTAATAAACAATGATAAGGAGGAAATCGGGCTTGCAGTATGTAACAATCTGCATGATCATGGTACCTTCTTATCCCTACCTGGCAGGTCAGCAGGCACATATAGAATGTGAAGTGTTCTGAGGGACAGGAGCAGAGCTCCTCCTGCGACGGGGTGGAGTGGTAGCCTTGCTACTCCTTCCAATTTTATTGTTCGAATATATCACTTATAGGCCTTTGTTTTATAGATTGGTGGATTACAACAGTTAGTTTAATTAAACAACCCTCACAAAAGGAAAACATGACTTTAATAGATTCCTGATAATGGTACTGAGTGAAATCAAGTAGAACCTTTTATTGCAGTCATCACCAGTTTAAAAAGAAAAGAACATTGATCTAATTGAATGATCTGTTACCCAGAAGGTCATTTGAAGGTCTTTATACTTACAACCACCATAACACTTGTCTCAAAATGTACTGAAAGTTGAAATGCAGTTTGTTTATTTATTTAGCATTTTAGGGAAGGGTCTACAGGGTGTTCAGGGTCTCACTTCTAGATCGGACTCATAGTGATCCACCTATTTACAGCCTCTCAAGAGCTGGGATTACAGACGTGCTCCACCACACACAGTCTCAATTGCCTTCTCAGTGCACTCCAGTATAGCAGGTCTGGGGATTGATCCCCTGGCCCCTGCACCTGCTTGCAGGCATTTTAATCCACTGAATTATTTGGCCAGCCCTGAAATGCTGTTTTTATGTAAGTATAAAGTTACGCAGAATTGTGGTATTCATGTCTATGTCTGTGGATGTTCCAGTTTCAATATGAAATGTCCCCCAAAACTCATATGTTGAAAGCATGAGTCACAGCTGATGGCACTCCCTGTGTCTACATCAGTAGATTCATTCACTGAGTTCATGACTAAATGGGCTATTGGGAACCAGGGCTCAGCTGAAGGCAGTGGGTCAGGAGGGGCATGACCCAGAAGGGTGTACCTTGTCCACGGCTCTCCTGCTTTCTCTCTTGACTGGCAGGACATGAGCAGCTGTGGTCCACTAAGCCCTTCCACCATAATGTTTTGCCTCCCCTTGGGTCCGGAAACAAAAGAGGTAAATAAACATAGACTGAATCACTTGGAGCTGTGAGCCAAAATAAACCTTTCCTCCTCCCAGGTATGTTAGTCAAGTAATTTTTTCTAGTCGAAGAGAATTAACTAGAACAACCATGTATGGTTTCTGTCATCTACTTACATATAGATTTTGAAAGGTCTGGAAAACTTTAATCTAAAGCTGTGTGTTTTCTCTCATGTCATGTCCTGTGCTTGGAGGATAACTTCTTCCAGTGTGTGTGTTTCAGATTTCACTTTAGCTATTGTATCCTTTACAGCAGCTATAAAAGATATTTACCTGATCCCCAGTATTTACGTCTGTAATGATTTTATTACTTCTATTGTTGGCTGACGTACAGTGTGTAGAAGAGAACACAGTCCCTTTCGCTTACTGGGAAACTCAGCTGCTGCTACAGTGGTCACGGATGGCATTCTAAGTGTTGGCTGTAGCTAGTGAAGACATAGATGTATGTGTGTTGGGTCTGGTGCCTGTTACATTACATTTATAATTTATCTCCCTCATCATAGCCGCAAGTTACAAAACATGTTGGAGGCTCTGTGTTAGAGACTGTCACCCAAGTCTTCTCTAAAGCTAAGGGTAACATCCCTACCCTTTCTTCCACCAGGAATGTTCATTCTTAGGTCACATAGCCTGAAACTTAGGGGTAGAATCTGCTTTTTAAATTTTTCTATGGTGATTTAAGAGGTCGCTGATATTTGACATTGTGTGACATGGCACTCCGTATCCGTCCATTGGCATGGGTTAAGCCCATCTATCTCCTTGTTATAGGTGGCCTTCAAATTTCTATTTCATGAACTTTTTCTTCTGATCTGACTTTTTTAGTATGTGAAGCGTCACATAAGTGCACGCTCACCTCCCAGGGGCCTTCATGAGTACAGGTTTTGCACCCCTTTATCTGTCACTCAAGGAGCTTGGGGCTACTAGTTGAAAAAGATTCCTTGTCTTTCTTTCCTTCCTCGGTCAAATCTAAGCAGTTCCTTCTTAGCCCTTCATCGTTGCGTTCCATGATTCTTGGAGCATGATTACTTTGGATGTTTTTCTCTTCTCTTCCTGGCCTTCAATCAACAGGTATTCCTATAATTTTTTAATTTGGAATTTCAGTGTTTAAAAAGAAGCTTCTTTATTAGTGCTCACTGAGATGGAAGTGAGCTGCAGACACAGGAGAACTCAGCAGCTTCCCTTATAGTGGTAAAACATCACTGTTGCCTGTAAATTTCAACACCCCTTTCTGTAAGAAAAGGAAAGAGTGGGAGGAGAGTTAAAGAACTTACTCAAGTGGAATTGTAATGAAAGAGAAGCCTGGGAATTTGGTGAAGTGTGTTGAAGATTTTAGGTTACCATGATCTGCAGGTTTTCTTCCATCCATGGGTAATAAATCAAGGATTAACAGTGGAATAATCACGAGATGGTGTAATTAGTCTTCTCATTTGATCTCCATGACACACATGTAAATAAAATAGCATTAGAGGAATGGAAATGTTCCATTAGCAGCCAGGGCCTTCAAGTACAAACTGTCATGGAGTTTTGGCATACATCAGGCTCTCTAACTTCCACAGGTATGTTTGTATCATGAGAACTTTAGTATAAAAATGTTTGAATTATCCATAAAAGCTTGGAAAAGGTGCTAGAGATACAATGGTTTCATACCCAGATTTAAAAATGGTTCACATTTGATAATATTTGCCACAGTAGCCAGGGAAAGCACGTGTGGTTTCTAGATCATCTGAAAGGAAGTCTCAGGCTCTGAGGCTGGACAAGGCAGATGCTGCCAGCAGGCCTCTCCGGAGACAGCCATCCTTCACTGGGGCCTCAATACCATGGCATTAAGATATTAACAATGTTCCCTAATAGCATCCCTTGTGTGCTCCACACTGAATGCTCCACTCACTCCAGAAAGTTCTGTATGGCTATTCTTGAGCTAGAATTTATCTATAATATGTGTACTTCTCTTGATGTTAATCTGACCTTATTCTTTTGCAATTTTGCCGACTTTCCTTCCAAGCCCACAGTATGTTACTCTGTGTGAGGGCCCAGCCACTCGTTTTATAAGAATATCTCACGTTCAGAAGAGCATGTGGTCTGTGCTGGTGTTATTTACCTTGATTCGCTGTCTGTCATATTTCAAAACAATGCCAATGAAGCCTAAAGCAATAATGCCAAAAAGAGCTTTCTCTAGGGGACTGAGGGCATAGCTCAGTGGAATATGTACTTGCCTCGCAAGTGCAAGGTCTGGAGTTTGATCCCTGGAACTACCGAAAAAAAAAAAAAAAAAAGAGAAACCAAAAACAAAAACCTTTCTCTGCTGACGAAAATGCTACACATAAGTTATTTAACATGATGAAAACTCAACACATGGGCATGAGAAATGTTGCTAGCAGACACATTTTTATTTTTATAAAAATTTAAATCTTAGTAACTACTTGTAGCTAGTGATTACTCACTTAACACTCCAGAGTCTTAAATAAATTCAAGGAAAATAACAGCAATCACACTTCTGGATGCTGGATATTCATCTCCCAATGTTCAAGGCGGTGTCTCTGTCCTATTAGGTAGACCCCAGGTCACTCTGGGCAGCACCAGGTGTGCAGCAGGCCCGTGGCAAACCCAAGACTGTCCGACACCCTTTTTTCCATGTGTTTATAGGATAAACCAGCAGGGATCTTTGCATCCATACTTGGGAAAGACAAGGATTACAAAGGATTTTTAGCAACTCAAGACTGATTAGCAGTCTGATTTTTCAACTGGGGGACAAATTATTAGAAAGGCAACTGGAGGATATACATTGCTTTCATCTCTAGTTCTAGGGTCTATTTCTATGAATCTCAGTCTGTCCTGGCCATGCAGTGTTTGTCTTTAGCATTTACTTTAGTACTGCCCCACTGCTTGATCCTGAGTCGCCAGAGTGGAGTTTATGAAAATTCACCACTCCACCCTCATTAGGGAAAGAGTGAGGCAAATCTCTCCCCTCCCTTCGCGGCCTCCTCCCATTCCCTCCTCTCTCTTTCCCTCCCCTCTTTTCCTAACGAAATCTAAAGCAAATCACACAGGGCACTCTGATTTCTGCCATATAGTGAATAAAGCTTTAAAAATAGCACGGTTTCCTATAAGCCCTTCTCTTCGCCCAGCTCTAGTAAGCTGACCTCCCGCCTTCTCAGCTGTACCATTGTTCGTTTTCATTGTTCTGTGCAGTCATTCATTCCCTGAGCAAATATTAGTGAACCAGGTTCTTTACTAGGTGCCGGCTCTGCCCTGCGGCGTCACCCAGTGCACCCTGACCTACTTCTCTCTCCCGACCGAGAGTCTGACCTACTCTCTACCTGGCTTATGCTGCAGCCTCTCTTGCTTGCTATGACCCGTCTCAGGTTTTGCATGGGCAAGAAGTATCAAGAGCAGGACTAGCCTTCTTGCCACAATGGGCCTGGCCCTCTGCCGTGGGCTTCTGTCCAGACTGTGAATAAGGGCAGGGCCTGTCACTCATTGAAGGATAGGGAAATTCATCTTTGTCCAGACTGAAGCTAAAGGACAAGCCTGAAGACCAAATGACTCATGTGTCAGGAAATCAGCCACCAGGTGGACACAGGATTGGACAGGACCTGAGAGCCAGAGTAGGCTCAGACAAAAGGGGCTGCTTGCTCTCACAGCTTCCACCTGTGCCTGCAGTGTCACTGATAAGGGAGTGGAATGTGCAGGGCACAAGGCCTGGGGATGATGCCGAGCAGGCTGAAGGAGGAAGGCTGCACTTACTGGCAGTGAGACTGGGCCCACAGACATAGGTAGTCCTTGGAGGTCCCCACAGCACAGTGAGCAGCACAGAAGGGATGGGCTTGAACTCCCTTGAGTCCCTCCAGTGACGTCACCTTGCTTACCACAGGACCTTAGCAAGCCTCAGGAATTTTATGTGCAAATTTGAACTCCAGTGAACTTTATAAGAATTTGAAGCCTTCCATGATGTTGTTGTAGGCGGCTGAATTAGATAGACCTATTCTAGGCAGTCCGACAGGGCCAGGCCCTCAAGGAGACAATAGGGAAGACAAGGTGACTTTACAACTTGAAAGAGACAGACAGACCCCGCTGTGGGCCAGACCTGAAGACAAAAGAGGAAACAAAAGTAGCCACATACTTCCCTAGGAATGGGCACCAGGGATTGATATTCTAAATAGGTACCAATCATCTTAAAAGAGCCTAAATGAGTCACTGACCCAACCCCCAACAGGAAAAGACCCTGTTCCATATTCATGCCCACCTGCTACTCGAGCTCACTTCCCTGTTTGATTCTGATTTAATCAATTTTACCTGAGCAACGATGCTTGTAATCTCATTGGTTGACCATAGTTTGTCCTAGCTCATGCCCACCTAAGTGAGTTCTCATGCTCCGCACCACCTTAGACCCACTTCTCCGCATGGTTTTACTCTATAAAAATCCCTGGAAGAGACAACTTCCAGGGCACAACCTTCTCTTCCAGGGGGGGACCTTCTCGGGCCTCCCTCCCTTCCCTGTCTCGAACAGAAGTTTCTTTTTTTCCACCTCTAAGTTTTACATTCATCTATTTATTTATTGCTTATTTAATTTTATTTTTTTGTATTTGTTTAGGAAAGGTCTGTGGGATGTTCAAAGTCTCGCTACTTCATCAGGCTTGTAGTGATTTGCCTGTTTATAGCCTCCCAAGCACTGGGATTTCAGGGATGTGGCACCATGCCCAGTCTCAGTTGCCCTCTCAGGGTGCCCAGGGGCAGGTCCAGCAAGGCAGTCCTGGAGTTTGAACCCCAGGTGACTGTGCTTGCTTGCAAGCACTTTAATCCACTGAGCTATTTGGCTCGCCCTTGGACAGGAGCTTTCTTTCCCCTAATAAATATATTCAACTCACAACCTCTGTTGTTCCTAAAACACATTCTTTGGTTTTAGAGAACACAAACTCGTCCCAGATGAGGTTGGGAGATCATTTTTACCTTGTATCATTTGGATTCCCTATATCAAGGTGATAACCAGTGTCTAGCTGGGCACAGAACAACAGACTTTTCTCCAGTGCCCACTGGGAAAGGATGGAGGAGGGTGCTTTTGAGTACAGAGCCTCCGACTGAAGTAGCATCAGTAAGTGCTGATCCCTACTTTTTCTACCTCAGTGCTACCAAATCCTGGCCCTATATCGATCTGGCTCCTGCAAGAGCCACTTGCATGTGTGTATCCTATTCTCTCCCTGCGTTTGACTTGACAGCCCATCTCCTGAAACTGCAGCCTCTAATTTTCTTAATTGCAAAATTGTCCTCAAGCCTGGGATTCCGGCTTGTTGCTGTTTTCTCATTAATTTGTCTTTAAACAGCAAGAACAATGATTCACTCCTTGCCCAACTTTTGCTTGTTTACTTCTGCATTCTGGAAGGATTTGGCTGCAGTCCAGCAGGTTCTAGGGGCAGAGGTGCAGAGGCCACAGCTGTCCTGCTCACTGAGCTCGTGGGGCTGGCAGAGCAGCAGGTCGGCTAGGCAAGGAGCACAGCCTTCCAGAGGTCTGGGTGCACCTCCAGTGAAGACACTGGCTGCTGGGCTTTTGGTTCTGAGTTCTGGGCTGTGGGCCCACTGCAGTGCAGCAGCCAGCATCGCTTCTGGGACAACGGCAAACTCTCCTGAATGCTTTCCATCCTGGTTTTTTCCATTTTGGAATTTCACTGCAGTTTCAGCAAAGCTCCTGCCATCTCCCTCATTGTTTGAAGCATTTACTTGACCTATGCCAGCTCTCCCTGTGTTTAGAAGGCCTGAAAAGAAACCCTGCCTGAGCATGTCTCTGAGGCAAGAGGCTCAGAGCTGTGCAGTGCCCTACTGCTCTGAGGGAGAGGATGTTGATTTTCTCTCTTAACACCCTGTCCCCTGTCCTGAGTGTACACAGTGAGGCCTAGATCTTAGCAGGGTAGAAGTTATTTGGCAAACTCCTTGATGACTGATTGTACATCCTGAGGAAATGGGTCATCTTGGGAGGGCAGAAAGAGGCTCAGGTGAACACCTGCCCACCCCATGTTGACACTTGGCCTGCCTCTGCTGAGGGGTGTCAGCAACCCCATCCACTTCCATCACAGTCTGAACTTCTGCAATAGATGAAGTTTGTGTCCACCTCATCTTTGGGTTTGTGTCCGTGGCCCAGCAATGTGTGAGACGAGCCTCAGACAGGCCAGTGGTGTCTGAAACAGCAATGTGGGAGTGTAAGTTGCTAAGGCTGATGCTCAACCTCCTTCTGTGCCAAATGAAGTTGCAAATCAGCCCTGTAGGTTTATAAAAATTGCATGGGAAAGAGCAACTCAAAGGTAGAGCCTATTATCTACATTAATTGTCCGATAAGCATTGGTTATGTCCATAATAATTATATTACTTCCCAGCAGGCTTCTATTTACATGTTATTACATGCTATTACATAGCACCTCCCTATTTACCCCTTCTCCACTATCCAGTTCAAATTTCATCCTCCTGGAATCTTGCATTTCTGCACATCTTGAATGTCATCTCACTTCCCTTTCCCTGCTAATTCCCTCCTGAGGGAGGGGCACCTTGTCACTTCCCCTTCCTTCCTCCTCAGTAACTATGTGGTTACAGGACCTCAGCATGGGTGGATGCCTTGAGTGTTTACCCAGGCCTGGCATGGGCAAGCCCTTCCATAAAGTCTTCAGGCCCTTTCTAGAGACACTCATGCAGAGCACAAGGCCTGGGGTTCTGTGCTCTTCATACCTCTTGAGTCTCCTGACTTCTTGCCATGAGATTCTACTCTACGAATACCCACCACCCTGAGGTCCTTTCACAGTCTTCTCCCGCACTCCTTGTGCTCTTCCTTGGTGATCGCAACCTTTCCTAAGCCTGGTTGATGCATCTTTATCACTTTGACCTTGTTTAACATGTGTGCTCTGCCTTAAAGTGTAACCACTTCATAATTGGCCTTTTTTCCTTTGCTGTGAGGAAAGTGAAAATAGCGACCATCTTTTTTTTATTTTTTTGTCTGTCTGTCTCTTTTCCAACCTGTCTTGCAACAAAACTTGGTGGAACAAGTCCTCAATCTGGGTTTCTCACCAGCAAGTCAGCAGTAGCAACTACTTTCTAGTGTGGAAATCTTTGATGGGCTCTGTTTTATTTATAATAGAGAGATGTATATGACATGCATTTGCAAAATTTCAAGATTTATGTTGTGTTAGCAATAATTTGTAACTATTTCTTATTCATTGCACTACCTAAAAATGTAATTCAAGTGGCCCACAATTAACTTCTCTGAGTATGTAAAGCAACCTGCAGGCCAGGTTGCAACAGAAAGATGTGGGGAGGGTCCCCTGCAGCAGGGCTGGGCAGGGAGTTTGTCCTTCCTGCACCCATCTCTCCGTTCTCTCCAGAGGCTCCCTGCTGTGTTCTGTCATCTCTCTCCACCTCGGATCTTTACACTTCATGATGGCCCTGGTCAGGTAGATACGCAACTAGCATTTTCTTTTTCTCTCTTTAACAGAAGGCACTCTTACCTGTTTTGTAAGTGAAGCTCAACAGAAAACCCCTGTAAGGAAGATGAATGGAGATGACAGAGGCTTGGGCTGGCATGGACTGGGAGGCCAGTGCCTCCCTCAGGTGACCTCATGTGCACGCAGGCTACTCTGTCCTGTGCCTTTTAACAACTCTCAGAAGCCCACTAGTATTCTTTGTGACTCATTGCAATATGCATTCATCAGTAAAACTGCCTCCATCGGAGCTGACTAGGTTCACAGCAGAACATCAGAAGCTTAAACCCCACTCTCTTAAATCCTCAAGCTTAAATGTGACTTGTTCCACCAGGGAGTCAAGGATTCTGGAAAACTATGAAAAATGAAAATGAATGCAAAGAGCAATAAAACAAACTCTATTGTCTTCAAATAGCCATTAGTGTACGATAAATCTGAAATCAAAAGAAATAAAAAGAAAAAGCATTGCACACATGTATATTTTTATATTTACATGTGTACAAATATGTATGTATCTCTATGTCCATATACATTTATATGAATCTGTATACACATATGTATGTGTATTTTTTTCTGTTTTTGGAAGGATTTGACTTAGTTGGATTCACTGTTATGATTATCAACATCGTTCCCATCTACCAAGCCAACCTTCGATTATTGACTCTGCTGGTTCTCAAACCATTGACTCAGGCTTCTGAGAGGGGACTGACAGCCAGTCTGTAGCATGTGTGTCATCCAGGCAGAGTGACAGCCACATGAGTCACACTGCTCTGGGTAGGTGATGATTAGTAATCGTGTCATACACTGGGGGGTTGAGTGCCATGGGGAAGAGATTATCTTCAATGAGTGTGCACTGGTTTTGTGAAGAATCAGGGGATCATGGCACTGTGAACGTATGTGGCTGGTAGACAAAGCCAGGCCTAGGTTTGGATCCCAGCAGGACTGAAGTTTCCTGTGAGGTCCCCACGTGACTTACTCAGACTTTTGAACTCTGAACTCCTATCTTTTGTTAGATAAAGCCACTCAACTAACATCATGATGTCCTCAGAAGGATTAAATGAGATGCATGTAAGAAACCTTGTGAAGATCAGGATATCGTAGCCCTGTACAAATGAGGTACTGAATAAAATTTAATTTGAGCACACTGCTGTGAAATTAAAACTAGCACAAATCACGTGTTCATCCTGAGGCTATGCTGCAATGATTTTTCTGGTAATTTCTTATAAGTGTTCTGTCTTTGTCTTCACACAGACATGCTTAGATCATTTATGATGTTTCCTCTACAAAAAAAATCATGTCTCAAACTGGCATGCATCTTCACTAACATCTGGTCTCCCTTCCTTATTTTACCAGTGTGACCTGCAACCTAAGAGAGTAAGCTGGCTCTTGGACATGTTGCCTGACTATTGTCAGTGCTCAGTACCACTTCAGATTTGAGCCAATCAGAAGTGTCACCCAGGATTGCTGTCAGCTCTAAGGAACAGGAAACTTGGTTAATGATGACATCTACATGTTGTTTCCTAAATGGGCCTGGAACATTTCTTCCATTCTCATAGGAAACCAGCTCCTTATTTTTATAATAGCTCTTCTTTCCTATCCCTAGCTATCCACTTGCTCCCTCGCTGTTGTAATACAGAGGCTGGACCGTGCAGTGGTTCCAAACATCACATCTCTTTTCAAGGTAGAGGGAAAAGGGGATGCAGCCCCAGCAATTTTCCTTCCTTATTTGTACCTTAGAACAGAAAATATTTCTTTCTGAAGCCTCCTACAATATTTCCCTTTCATCTCATTAGTTAGTTAGCACATAGTCACATGACCATATTAACTAGACGAAATGCTGGGAGATGAATATGTCTTCTCTTTTCTAGTCTTTGTAGTCAGAGGCAGGCATAAAGTGAGACTGAGTGAATATTCCTGGGTTAGGGCATTTACCAGCACCTGTCATGCCTGAGTTAACATCATGGTGGTGTTAGCTAGCAGTGGGACTTTGGCCATGTTTTTGTGTCTCTCTCTCTAAGGCCAGGGAAGAGTCTAGCTTTCTAGGCTGCTGTTTTGTAATAAGCAGAAGGCATTAGCTCTGAGAATTTGGCTGTCTCAGGCACTGCAGTGTAGTACTGAGCTGTCCCTTTTGAGTTTTGAAGCAGTCTATGGAATCTTCCATTCCGGGTTCTATTGCTTATTCGTTGAATGTCTGGAAAACAATACGTTCCTTACCAATGCCTTAGTGTCCCCACTTGTAAAATTAGAGCAATACACCTACCTCATAGGATGAAACATGGTCATGACTGGAAACAAATGGAACATGGAACAGAATGGAGTGGATAATGAAAGGGAAGCATTCAGCACAATGCAGCACTGCAGTAAGGATTTAAATTTAGATGAACCGAAAAACAATGCTCCCTGTATACATTCTGCAGCCCCATTCAAAGTGTTTTGCTCATATTAAATTAGCTAATCCCTCCAAGGAACTCAGGAGGCAGGTACTATTGTTCTTTCATTTTACAATTGAAAGAACCAAGCATAGAGAGGGAAAGTAACTGCATATCTCAAGTCATCTGAAGTTTAATTAAGTTTTCTTTGCTGTACTTGGAAGTGAAGAAAGGAAACATTTAGGTCTCTTACAGGGCTGGCAGTAGGATGCCAGAAACCCTTTAGGAGTCTGAATCCTGTTTTGTCTTATTTTATTTTACTAGGACAAAACAGGTATATTTATATTGACTACCCGACACAGAAGATAGTATGGCATGATAGATAGATAGCATGAATGAAAAATAATACAAATACATTTTATATGAAAGAAAAACAAGGCTAACACAGCTTTCACTTAGAAACAAACTCTTGCATGACTGTGTTACTGAGCAAAAAACAAAGCTGAAGCATAAACACCTTTTTCTTAAACATGTATCTGGAAATATATAGGAAGACAATACTTGGTTTAAAAAAAAATTGCCTCCCTTAAGGCCTGGTCATAGAAGTGTAAACAATGTAAATGAATCTACCATTATCAGTTGTCCTATTGTATCTCTGTCACCTGTATGTTCTGGGATCACACATTCACCTGCCAGTATACCTGGGAAGGGATGTTGTATCACAGTTACTTTTGAGTTCTTGGCAGGTGGGACTACAGAAGAGTAATTTGGAATAAGATTTATATCCTACTGAGAAAGCACTAGTATGCCTTTAATAACAGGTGACAATAGAGATATACTGCCTGGAAGTTACTCTTTCACCTTGGTTTTAGTTTTGTGACTTATAGATCTGTTGGATTCACTTGCTTATAGTACAGTCCTGATGCAAAGCACTGAAGAACAAGATACCCATGATTCCTTCAACACTGCACTTTTCAAGTTTTACTACATCCACAGTATGTCAGCAGTTGTTAGAAACACAAACACACAAACAAAAATGTAAATGGATAAAATTCTTCTAAAAATTGAGGTGTCAATACCTACAATAGGGAAGAAGACAATGAAAACACTGCCCTTCCCACAAAAAAACAAAACAAAACAAAACAAAACAAAACAGAAACATATTCATGTGCAGGAAATGGTTCAAGCCTTTGGATTTAAAAATAAGTTCCCGTCAGAAAAGCTGGCTATCATGGAATTTTCAGAATATTTCTTTTGCCCCTTCTCGAATGAACCTGAAAGGCCCTAGTGCAAAGCTTGAACAGTTACAAGATGCTGTAAAGGATAATCAGAGTAGCCAAAGGGAAAAAGATGAACATATCTTCCACTTACCTACAGTTTATATCACAGCCTTTTTACTTGTTGGATCAATAAAAACCATGAAGTGACACAAGTGCTCTGAAGCACAGGGGTAAAAAAGTACTGAACATATTACCTAAACAGTAGCAGGACTTCATGGCTAGGAAAATTTTCTAAACAGTAAAATGATTACAAGATAGATTGATCTCTCTTTCAACCAGGGTCTTCTAGAAGTTGGGGCAAGACTGACCATTAATCTTTATTTCTCAAATAAGAGTACTGTAGCAATTCTGGGTGCATTTTGTGATATTCCTAGTCCTCAAGGAGATTGGTTGTGAGGTGCTAGATTTTTCCCCTTGAACTCAGTGGAAGTTCTAAAACAGCAGAAAATTAAAGGAGCACCCCTCATCAGATGTTGGATATATATTCTACAAAGTACTAGGAAGACAGTAAATATTTTGGGTTTTCCTGGCCAGATGGTCTCTGTCACAACTTTGCTCTTGCAGTGTGAAAACAGTCACAGACAATTTATATAAACAAGAGACTGTCATTCTCTTCCAATAAAGTTTTATTTATACAGACAGGCAGAAGGCCCATTTTTTAGTAGATTTCATATCAGGAAGGACCCATAGAATTCTCAAAATATACTCATTTACACTGTTGGCTTAATAGCCATCCCATTCATACCCATGAATAATGTGGATTCTTTTTATTCTGCCTCTCACTTCCTGCACTAATGTTGACCACCTAATTTCTGGCCATAGTTCTCTCTCCGAGGTTATCCAACAGTCTGGTACTGTTCTCAGATCTTCTAGCATCCAGACTCCTGTTGTACTATCAGAATTTCATTGTCCCATGTGGGAGGCAAATCTTATGCCAACTGATGAGGTTTCAAACAGAAACTGATGTGGGTTCTCCCTCACTAAGCTTCCAGTTTAGAGGGGGAGCTCAACAGGGACGCTATTCTATGCTCATGAGAGTGTTCATGAATTTAGTGTTTGTTTGAATGTGTGAAACATGATAGATGATGAACATCGCTGCAGAATGAAGCAGGCATATGGAGTTCTTGCCCAAATACCTACAATGGCTCCTGAGGCCTGGTGGTGGGGTGGTGGTGGGGTCATTGACTCAAAGCCAGAGCTGCGTGTCTATCTTGTCATATGAAGTTGTTCAGCCTTAGTGAGGGATTGGGCTTGCAATTTTTAGTAACCATCTGTGGTGATTTTGAGGCAGTTGCTTAAATATCACACATTGAAACTGTTTTCCCCATACACAAGGATGGTGAGACCTTCATACCCTCTGTGTGTGCTTGATTTGCCAGCCTTCTGTGCCCTGATCTCTTGATCAGGGATGCGTGGGCCTCCTCTCCATTATCCACACTGTCAAGGTTTTCCCTCTCCTGTTGATGCACACGCACCTGCACTCTCCATTCCTTTCCTTCATATCTCACTGCCATTCCTCTGCCAGTTTATCACGGAAATTTGCTCATAAGTCCTTCCTCTCTCCCTTTTGTCTATTCTTCTATTACTCTGCATATATAATATTGCATTGTATGATTTTATATTTAAGACTTTCTTGTTTTTCCTTGTATTTTTCCTGTCGTATGTTTTCCTCCTCAGGGCTTCTCAGGATGATCATCCTGGCCCTTCGTGTATTTCCTCTTTTGAGATTAGAGATGGGAGATGTGGAGGACGACTCAAGGAAGAAGCACAGTTTGGGTGCTGCTTCCCAGTCTCCCTTCATCTGCTAAGAAAGGATGTGTGTCAGACACGACAGAGTCCTTCACTTGTCCTCCTACAGTATGAACATCCCTTTCACTTTCTGTTTGTGTCAAAAATGTGCTTCTGAAGAGCTGCATAGGGATACAAGTATATCACCATTTTTTCCCAATTTGAGGGCCATAGTATGATCTTGTCTTTTCAGCTGCATTCATAATTATTACTAAGGAACTGGCACAACTTCTAGGTACTTTGGATAGATCTGCCCCTTACAAGCTTCATCAACTTGAGGGAAGGGACTTCTCACTGAAGTAGCAGGTAATGTTCTCTTCCCTGGTTGGCTTGTGCACTGCCTACAAGTAGCCACCAACGAAGCTAACACCTTGTTTTAAGCTTATGCTCCCTGGACAAAAATTCTTTTTCCTCCCCTTCACTTCTATACAAACGTACTTGCTTTTTGCAATCTACAAATGTGCAGTTCAAAGATACTGGGCATTAGGAAGATTACCTGGCTTTGGCAATCACAATTAGCTTTTAGTTCATTTTGATGACTTGAATGTAAGTAAGAGGATAATATTTCTACTATAGATCCAAAATGATAGCTGAGGCTTTAGCATATAAATCTGGGGGATCTTCAGAGTTTTGTTGCATCTCAGTTGCATCCTAAGGAAATATTTCGAATTCTGGCCTTGCTACAGATTCCTTTCATGTGAAGGATACCGGTGATACATTGGTGATTGGTTTACTTATTTTTTCAATACACATTCGCTGAGCCCCTACTATTTGCCAATATAATAGTGCATCCTAACATATTCTTCTCTATAGGCAGTTATAACCCCTTACTTTTTAGAAATAGAAGTAGAGGTTCAAAGAAGCTACACAAAAAGGCAAACAGTTCCTATGGGTGGAGATGGCAATATGGAAGAGTGTACCTAATTTTAGAGGCTGGACATATAACCACCATTCACAGCCTTCCCCCAAAAATCCAGCAGGACTCAGCCTTTACTGTTATTGCCCATACTATGAATTGTGAATCTAGTTAGCTAAATGAATTCTGTGTTTCCATGCTATCCTCCTTGACTGGACTCCTTGTATTTCCGTTCTGTCATTGACTTGTCTCCCTCTTCACTCGTTCCTTCCTACATGATTCCACCCATCCACTCACAGAGAGAATAATGCCAGGAAAGAATACTCAGAGCAAGGACTGGGAAGTAGCTAGCCTGCTACACTTATTTCTCTCTTGCTCAGTTTTCTCATCTATGAAATATGGTTTGCTTAACAATCACAAAAGCCTGCACAATAACTTTTGTATAAGGATTACATGCGAGAATACACACAAAACTCTCCCAACAAGGGTGGTCACTTGGCCATTTTTACACCTGTTTATTTTCAAGTTTGTTATGAATAGTAGATGGCTAACGTCTTAAGAGATTGGGCTGGGGAGATAGCTCAGCAGCATAAGCCCCTGCCTGGCTTCCATTCCTGGTACCAGAAAAAAAGAAACAACAATAAAAAGAATTTTAAGAATTTTCATATCCTTTAAATCCTTGAAATTTAAAGGATACGAAAGATGAAAACTGGTTAATTTGGGTCTCTAAGAGTTTAAAGTCTGCCACAGATGTGCACACTGAGATCCTGCTATGGTTAATTCTTGTATCCACGATGAGTGAAGCCTCTGAACACACAGCCAGAGCCAGTATAGCTGCTTGGCAAGGTAGCTAACTTCCAAGCCACTTCAAAAGGATCCACAGTGCTTTATTTGTTGACTTGAGGCAATTCTATTTCAATAGTAAAATACATCCTACAAGGAATTTTTCTTGCCAAAGGTTGCAAAATTACTTCTAATTTTCGCATTCAGACAGGAATGATTTGAAGGAATCATTTGATAGATTTGAATTGCCAGTCCTTTCCTTCATTGCTCAGTACTCACTTGCTATCCTGAGGTCAAAGTGTGATTTTTCAGTTCTACAGCACATTTGTTGATGGCCTACTTCATGCTAAACCTGGGCTTGGTGGAGAAACACTGAGCAGAGGCTCTGTTCTGCAGGATCTGCAGGATCTGGCAGGAACATAAGCTGCTGAGCATCCCATGAGCAGCAGGTCTGCAGTAACCATGCCCCCATCCCCTTCTAAGTTTCATGGTGATACTCTATGAGTAGCTGCAGTAGACTCCTCCCAATGAACTTGCCTTGGGTCCGGGATTACAGAAGTCCCTTGGAGGGACAGAGAAGGAATGAGCACACAAGATGACCTTAGCTTCTGCCCTTATTCTGCATGTACTAGTTTTGTAAAATCAAGGCAATCTTATAATAGATTTGGCCTTAGTGTCTTCCTCCTCTTAGCAGGTCTGTCCTGAAGATAAATGCCCGGGGCCCTTCCAGAGGAGGATGCTGAGATTGACAGTCATTTTATAAGCCCTGGCAGTGGTACTAAGCCTATAAATGCCTTACAGGCCACTTAAAGAAACCATTTGGGACAGTGATTTTTCACTTGGTGGGTGGAGTAGAAAAATGGGTCATTGAGATATGGCTGTTTTCCCATAATCCACTTACCTATACCTGGGACAATTATTTTTTGCTCAGTGGACTGACCATTGAAGAGAACCTTGGCCAAGTCAATGACTTAAGCACTTGGCCTGTCTGCCAAAAGACATTTTCAAAATTATCCATTCCATTTTAGTGGCAGTGGACTTCAAAGGGGTTATGGTGCAATTAACTTCCTTTTAATCTGCTTTATTCTGCTCTTCCAACACCTGTCTGGGCTAGGCCAGGCTTCCACCAGGTCCTAGGAGTCAGCATGCAGGGTTTGTAGATGCACATTTACTAGTGGTGTTGCTGTGGCTATGTCACCTGCCTTCTCTGGGACTCAACCACTTTTTCAGTAGGATAAGGAGAGTGCAAGGTGGGACAGAGTAACCAGCACAACATCGTATTGTACACCAACCAATACCTTTCCTAATTCAGACTTGGAATGTTCCTCCAAAAGTGATGTGTTGAGGACTTTGGAGCTTGTGACATTATTAGGAAGTGTTGGAGCCTTCAGGAGGTGACATGTAGTAGAAGAAAGTTGAATCACTAGGGATGTGCTCTTAAAGGGTTTGTGTGACACTACTCTGACACCTTCTCTCTGCTTTCTGGAGGCCATAATATAAGCAACATCCTTTGTCATGTTGTCCTTCTATGATACACTATGCAAACACAAGTCCAACCGCAGAGGACTCAATCAGCCGTGAACTGATATCTCAGAAGGCATCATTCAAAATAAACCTTTCTTCTTTTTAAGTATATATGGCTCAGCTTTTTGTTAGAGCAATGGAAAGCTAACTAACATACTACCTGACTTAAATTCTAACTGGCCTCATGGAACTAGCACTATTATCTCTCCTGTACTTATACTGAAGCCAAGCTTCATACATGTCAAGTGACTGGGGACATATCTCAATAGGATGCCTGAAGTGAAAGGACTGGAGCCTGCTCAGTCTGGCTTTATGGCCTTCTCCATGTGCCATTGCTCTCCACTGCTCTAAAAGGAGAGGTGAGAACAACATGTGGGTCCTGCTGGCCCTAGGGCATGACCTCAACTTTGGACCCTGCCTCTGAGCCAAAAGTGATCTCCTCCTTGTTTCTTCTCATTTTCTGGATTGATTTTCATCTTCCTGCTAGTTAAATGGATCTGACACTGCAACGAGAAGCTTCTTTGGCTCATGGAGCTAAGAATTTGGGGACAACAGAGACTGAGACACATTTCTTACACAGTAAAGAACATCATTTGCCTATTTTGTTTTGTTTTTCCACTTAGACCTAGGTGGCAGAAGTTTAAGGGGGGAGGGGGGGACCAGAACAAAATAGATGACCCGTAATAAATATTTATGCATAAAGGCTTGTATTTTATGCATAGGGCACTTGTTGATAGCATCTCAGAGCTATTCCAGAAGACAACTTTATCTCTCCATAAGGACCTTTCAAATATGAAATTCTCAATGCATATGAAAGAAGCCCAATATCCCTATGGTGGGCAATTTTACATAATGAGAACAGGACTAGGAGTTTCTTAGCTTTCTATCTAGCAGCTTTGTGTCTTTCCTCTAGCTCTCTTTTAGATTTTCACTGTGGTTCTTGTTGTATTCATCTGGCTCCGAACTTCTGATATTCTGTTCTTGTGCTTAACCAGTCTTCTCACACTAACCAGCACAACCAGTAGGGTACAGTGGGAATGATGGGGGTAGGTCACAAAGAATACCAGGGCTTCTTCCTTTCTCGATTAGGTCTTTGGTTCTGGGCACACTGACTGTCATATCCTGAGGACAAAGAGTCCTGTACACAGTGGAAGAAGAAGGCTTCTCCCAGCAACTAGCATGGACAAGCCAGTCCTGGATACTGGCTACACTCCTCAGCAAAGTATTTGGAGTGTGGGTTAGTTCTTGGGACAAAATACCTCATGCCTTCAAGTTAAAGGAGGAGAGGCTTATTCTGGTTCACAGTTTCCATTCAGTCCATGGTCGGTTGGCTCCCAGGTGGAAACAGTGTGGCAGAAGGTATGGCAAAGAAAAGCTGCACAGCCCAAGAGAGCCAGGAGGTACAGAGGGGAGGGACAATCAGGGGATGAGACTGCACCCCTCTATGTCATACCTCCAACAAAGTACCTCCAGCCAAGCCCCACCTCCTGACAGCAGACTCTGTCCTGAATTCATGCCTGATGACCATAGCACCCCATGATTGAATCCCCCTCTGAAAGACTCACCGCTGAATAAGTAGGACTTTTAGATATGAGCCATAACAGGGAATCAGTTCTTCATATTCAGTTCTGCCTAGAGCTCGTGTTTTCTGGCTCTGATCTGAGAACTCATTTTGAAGCAGAAATAAAAAGATACTTGAATTGGATAGGCTAGACTTCAGCTTCTGTGTCAATTCCTTATGATTTCTGGAATGTTAGTTTTCCATTCTATTTTGGAGATTTCATAAGATGTACTTCACCTCAATGTGAAGAAATTGAGGCTATTTCTGCCTGGTATAGGGTACATTATGGACCATAGCTCTGCACCATATACAACTCTACCGACACTCAGCTCTGCTTGGAGATAGAACTGGTGGGGGTCCTTAACTTCCTCTTAAATCACACCTTGGACTAAATCCTACCACACTTGGTTGGGGGGGGGGGACTGCAATAGGCCCTTATCCACTATCTGAAAGGTGGACTGTCCTCACATACAGAGATGACTCAGCTCTTTCCTCTTGAAAAATACTGCATTATACAGTCCTTCCAGACTTGTCAACAGCATTGCATTAAAACTGATCCATTTCTCAAACTCTATCACTGTTCTTGTCTTATTGAATTATAGACCCAGCTAGAGGCATCAGCTTGTCTCTCAGGGAAAGGTAACTCCCTAGCACAGCGAGGTTCTGGACGCAGTGTGGCTTGCTTGGAAGTCATCACTCTGGAGGCTTGGTGAATTGAAGATCTATTACTTTTTACATTTTGTCTTCTGTGAAGTGCTTGGCATAAAGTCATGGATACAGCTACACTCTAGCATCTTTCTTTTTAATCTCTCTCTCCCTCCATCTCCTCTCTCTCCATCTCTGTCTATCTGTGTCTGTTTCTATCTCTGTCTCTCTGTCTCTATCTCTGTTTCTATCTCTGTCTCTGTCTCTGTCTCTGTCTCTCTGTTTCTCTGTCTCCTCTCTCTCTCCCTCCATCTCCTCTCTCTCCATCTGTCTATCTGTCTCTGTTTCTATCTCTGTCTCTGTCTCTGTTTGTCTCTTTTTTTCTCTCTCTCTCTCTGTTTCTCTGTCTGTCTCTATTTCTCTTTCTCTGTCTCTCTCCATCTCTGTCTCTCTTACTCTCTCTTTCTGTCTCTCACTGTTTGTCTCTGTTTCTGTTTTTCTCTCTGTTGCTCTGTTTTTCTCTCTTTATCTCTGTCTTTCTGATTCTCTCTTCTTTCTCTCTCTCTCTCTGCCTCTCTATCTCTCTCATGCTAATTTGTTTTATTTTGCTTTGTCATTAATAGTAGTGATCAAACGGATGTAATATACTGGAAAAAAAAATATCAATTCTAAAATTTAGAAGGCTACAAGTCACAATTCACTCCATTGCGTGGCATTTTAAAATCCGTGTTAGCTTTAAAAATGAGAGGAGGATGGTGCAGAGCATCCCTACAGGAATGCTTTGTGTAACTGACACACAGAGGTACTCAGCAAGTACTTTTGTGCGTTGAGATATTAAAATTAAAAACACACACAGTAGTTATATAGAGATGTTAAATTTCATATATTTCTGTAATTTTCAAATTCTTCTTCACACTGAACCTAATATCACTCCTGCACACATACAGAAGTTGCATCTGTGAGTTCAACTGACTACAGATAAGAAATATTAAAATTACTAAATAGCACTTTTCCTCTTGTCAATGTCATTAAGCAACAATCACAGCAATCATAACCTTTATGTTGTATTGAATGGTATAAAACTGTAGTTGTTATTTATAGTATACAGGAAGAAGTACATGGCTATATTTAGGTATTAAAACAATTTTTAAAATATTAAACCATTTTGGTGACAGGCTTGAGCATCTTAGATTTTGATATAAAAGGGGTCCTGGAACCAATCTGCCCAGCTAATAAGGAATCATTGTATTTCTTTTTTTTAATGTATTTAGTACAGGATTTACAGGGTCTCACTACACAGATTGGACTCATACTGATCCTCCTGTTTTCAGCTTCCCAAGCGCTGGGATTACAGGTGTTCACCACCATGCCCAGTCTCTGCTGTCTTCTCAGCACACTGCAGGGGCAGGGCCAGCATGGCACACAGGGGACCGACCAACCCTGGTCCCTGCGTCTGCCTAATCAGGCACTTTAGTCTGCTGAGCTATCTGGCCAGCCTGATCACTTTATTCTAAACTGAATCCCCTAGGCCAGGTAAAGCAGGGCTTCGGTGCCATGGGACACTCCTGGAGCAAGTCAGCTACAGCTTTAACATCTCCTCTGTAAAACTGGAAGAACAGGATAAGTGAGTGACCAGTTACATCCTTTGCCTACCAAGTAAAGACATCTCTAGCTCACAAAACACATAAAATCTTCACCTGATACCCATCCATATGTTTCTGTATATGATTTTTTTATCTATCTATTCATCATCGTCTACCTATCTCCATTTTCAGCCCTCTCCTCTCTCCCTTTTTGCTCTTACACTTTTAAATTCTATTTTCTTTCTTTCTTTCTTTCTTTCTTTCTTTCTTTCTTTCTTTCTTTCTTTCTTTCTTTCTTTCTTTCTTTCAACCAGGGATTGAGCTCAGGACCTTGCCCTTGCCAAGCAAGCACTTATTCTGCTGAGCTATCTCCCTGGCTATAATTTTTAATTTCTGTATCTCTCTTGTTTGCTAGAAAATTAGTTTCTTCTCTGCATAGGCACTATTTTAGGTAG